>BPTQ01000004.1:55926391-56019576 GCA_019973895.1 Chrysanthemum seticuspe | reverse complement strand
TACCACTACACAACTTCTTGTTCCGAGCTAATCAACGATTTCCTATGGCAGTTCTCCTCCCATAACTGAAACTTCTTAGAAAACGAGATCAACGAGCTTAGCTCCGTTAGTCTTAGAAAGACCGATTACGACGATCATTCTTGT
Organism: Chrysanthemum seticuspe; assembly: GCA_019973895.1. NCBI lineage: Eukaryota > Viridiplantae > Streptophyta > Magnoliopsida > Asterales > Asteraceae > Chrysanthemum > Chrysanthemum seticuspe. Next base: position 56,019,432 of record BPTQ01000004.1, on the reverse strand, counting down.
ACCATCAAATAGTCTACCTACACTTCTGCCGTAAAGACTTGCCTCTAGAATTTCTTCAGTAGATGCAGTCGGTAGGACTTCCTAAACACTTAGTTCTCGTAGGATGAGTGCAAATAGCAAACTTCTTCCGAGAAATGCCAAATTTCGTTCGAGGTTCCCGTACCATACTATGTGACAGTTTCAAAGAAGATAGTTGGCCTAAGTCGTTTCCTCGTCAACTAGGCTGTAACAAGTGGTCCTTCAGTCCGTTTGTAAATTAAGTACAAGTTTAAATACAAAACATAAATTTGAACATGAATTAAATGTTTGCCTGACTTCCTGGTGAACAATGTCGGATCAACTGCTCCTTTGCTGAATCCGGTTGATAGAAGAAACTTTGACAGTGTATCATACCATGCCCTTGGAGCTTGCTTTAAACCGTAAAGAGCCTTCTTCAAACGATAAACGTGAGTAGGATGCTCTTGATTCACAAATCCTTCAGGATGGCTGACGTAGATGACTTCTTTAAGATCTCCGTTCAGAAATGCCGTCTTCACATCCATCTGATAAACTACCATGTTCTTACTAGCAGCATTAGCCAGAAAGATTCTGATTGCCTCGATTCGAGCAACTAGAGCAAAAGATTCTTCAAAGTCAATACCCTCCTCTTGACGGTATCCTTTAGCAACTAATCGAGCCTTGTTCTTCAACACATCACCATGCTCATCAAGTTTCACTTTGAAGATCCATTTAAGAGCAATAATCATAGCACAGTCTGGAGCAGGTACTAACTCCCATACATCAAGTCGATCAAACTCATGAATTTCATCTTGCATGGCATTGAACCAGCTATCTTCATTCATGGCGGTTTTAACATCTTTTGGTTCGATCTTAGATAGTACGGAGTTGAAGAAGCACCATAAGGCATCGGTTGCAAGTTGTTTCCAGGTTGATACAGGACGAGAGGGATTTCCAATGATGTTGTCTAATGGATGATCGTGAGTCCATTTTCTGAGGTGTTCATGTGGCAGTTGTTGAGGGACTAAAGTAGCAGAGTCGATGTCTCCTGAAGAAGATGGTTCTGATGAAGATTCAGGAGCAAATACATTTTCAAATGGAGCATCTTCACGAGTAGCAAAGGGATTAACTTCATCATTGATGCCAGAAACATTTCCATGATGTACATTTGAAGAATGATGATTTGTTGATGAGACTGAAGGATCAGCAGCAGGTGCTTCTTGACTTAAAGATATTGAGACTGAGGGATTGACTTCATTCAATGGAATATGAGCATCCTCTGTTGTAGGGATCAACACCTCATTAGTAATTGAATCATACACTTCATCAAACATAGGATCAAACAATTTCTTTACATCATCTTCAGATGGAGGTACATATGGAGTTTCTTGAGAGGAGTTTGGAACAAGGGATGAACCAATGGGACTGTTTTGAAGTGCGGGTCCTGAGCTGGAGTGTCCAGGAGCCATTTGACCGGTCAGCTCATCAAACGTAACGTGAATTGTTTCCATGATATTTTGGGTTCTTTTGTTGTAGATTCGGTATCCCTTTTTGTTTGGTGCATATCCTACAAATACTCCAATGTCAGCTTTAGCCCTAAGTTTGCCCAAGTCTTGACCCTCATTAGTTGGATAGCACAAGGCACCAAACACACGAAGGAAAGATAGATTAGGTTTTCTGTTGTGGACAAGTTCATATGGAGTTTTTCCATGAATAGTGTGAATCAGGGAATGATTTTGTGTGTAGCATGCAGTGGAAATTGCTTCAGCCCAGAGAAACATTGGAACCTTTGAGTAGATCAGCATTGTTCTAGCGGCTTCAACAAGAGTACGATTTCGTCTTTCAACTACACCGTTCTGTTGAGGGGTTCGTGGAACACTTCTTTGATGGCTGATTCCAACGCTTTCATAGAATTCACTAAGTTTTTTGTTGACAAACTCAATTCCATTGTCTGTTCTGATAATCCTGACAGTTTTGTTTAGTCGGACCTGCAGCTGTTTGATGAGTTTGATGATGATATCAGGAGTTTCATCCTTTGTCCTTAAGAACTTGACCCAGGTGAATCTAGAGTAATCATCAACCACAACTAACACATATTTCTTCCCAAAGATATTCTGCACCCTCATTGGTCCACATAAATCCATATGAATCATATGAAGAACTTCTGTGACAGAGTTAGTAGGTTTGGGTTTATGGGCATACTTCTTGCTTTTTCCCAATTGACATGCTGAACAAAGATGATCCTTTTCATACTTTAGTCTAGGTAAACCTACAACTAAGTCCTTTCTGGAAAGATCGTTGATGGTGCCGAATTTCAAGTGATTGAGATGACGATGCCATAACCATGACTTTGTTTTAGAAGCCTTTGATAATAAGCAGATTGGAGAGGCCCTTATCATGTCATCGATAGAGATGGTGTAAAGATTTGAGCCACGAGTTCCTTTTAACAGTTCCTTACCATTAAGATCTCTAACAAAGCAGGTATGTTTTCTGAAGGCTACTTCTAGATCAGAATCACAGAATTGACCAACAGAGAACAGATTATGACCTAAACCTTCCACATAATACACTCTAGAGATGACACTATCACCAACAACATAATCTCCATAACCCATAATAGCACCGAAATGATCATTACCAAATCTAACAGTCCCGATGAATTTGCTCACGAAGTTCCTGAGCCGCGACCGGTCTCCAGTCATATGCTTGGAACAGCCTGAGTCCAGGTACCACAGAACGATTTGAACGATCTGCATTTGAACACAGACAAGAATGGATAACTGGATAATTGGGATCCCCATGCAAGAATGGGTTCCATTTGGTTAGTAACAATGTTTGGAACACCCACATCAGAAATAGAAGCATTCATATCAGAAAGTGAGGCAATGGAATCGTTGTGAATAGATGCAGTACTAGTGTCAGTATTAGCCCTGTTCACAGTGTGATCACTTCTTAAGGGAATAGTTCTACCAGTAGGCATCCATTTTCTAGTGGGCATTATCTGATTAGTCTTAAGACCAACAGGTGTCCAATAAAAGCCTATTTTACTGAATGTTCTTCCTGTGGGTTTCCACTGTTTTCTAACTTTCTTTCGTTTTTGCCTTTTAGCCTTCTTAGCATGAATTTTAGCATTAACAATATTAACTGGACAATTAACATCATTAGGCAGAACATTAACACCACATTCATGATTAGAAACAGAATTCAAGCAGACATCAGTACAAGGTTTGCAAATAGTATCGGAATTCGAATTAATTACAGTACGCCTATGGCTAATACTAGAATCAACACGATTCGTTTTATTCAATTCAAGCTTAAAGTTCCTAGATTGTTCTTCTACTCTCTTCCAGTGCACATTCTTAGCTTGAGAGGTCCTATCATTCCTTGTATTGTCTTGAGACTTTGACCTGCTCCGTTTAATGTCACTGATTACTCCTGTAGAGGGAATGGGAACATTAGTTGGTTTAGCTGCTCTTTGCATCACCTGTTTAGATGTACTGGGGTCTGAACTACATGCAGGTGCACTAAGGTTCACTTTCTTAAAACTAGAGGTACTGTGATTTGTACTCCTAGAAGGCACACTTGAGTTCTCTTTCTTAGTATTGACAGATCTGGAATCTGAACTACTCAAGGGTACACTACGGTCCACTTTGAAAACATTGGGAATCGAGTGCAAATAATATTTGGCCTTAGGCATCGAGCATGGAATCAAAGGGTTAACTCTCTCACCTAATGTCTTTGGGCATATTGTGATCAAGCATTCTAAGATTTCTTGAGATCGTTTGGCATATAAGCATGCATGTCCAATTGCATTATCATGAGGTTTCTCTAGCTTATCCTCTTCAACAATCTCACGCAGGCATTATAAGCAATCCTTAAGAGATGAAAAATATGTTTGAATAGCTAGTTTGCTGTTTCTTAGATGAGGAGGAACATATGTCACAGACAAAGCATATTTATTACAAGAGTGAACCTTTGATACACCATTCTCTCCATTGGTCATTGGCATTTTCCCTTTTACCTGACTCTTCAGATTCTCAATTTCCTTTTGCAATGAAGCTATTTGTTCGTTGTTTTTGTTACGAGTGACTTTAATTGATTCAAATAACTCATTGAAATGACGTTTAACCTTTTCATTTTCTTCTAGAAAACTTTCGTTTTCCTTTTGTAACGCATTTACTAGGTTTTGAAGATGAAACGTTTGAGAATTCTGAGAATCTAAAGAAGGAGGCATTTGGGAGCCTGTCATATTGTTTGTTTGACCCTTTAATTGAGAGATTTGGGCTTTCAACTTTCTGATCGTGTTGCACTAAGCTTGAATCTGTTCATCACGTTTGTTAATTTGAAAAACTGCATCAAACTCTGGAGCATCTGAAGATGTCTTGACATTTGAAGTTTTGACATTTTCTTTAAGGTGTTGATATTTTAGTTGTAAATTAAAATGCTCAACTTCTAGTTTAGAAAAATGTTTAACGAAATTGTCGTGATCATCCAGTTCAATTTTCTCCTTTAGTTTAGAATTAGTGTTTTCAAGCTCAATGACACGATCATGGGAGACTTTCAGGGCCACAGATAATTCATGAAATTTGGAAGCATTAATAGAGCAATTTGAAGTAGTGAAAAACACATCTTGAGCAACACATTCAGTAATAAGATTCTCATTTAATGTATGCAAGTTCTTTCTCTCAATCTCATTATATTTCAGTGCACGCTCATAGTCACTAACTTCAACAACCATTGCATCAAATTCCTTTTCCATTCCCTTAATATCAGTTTCTATCCCCTTTTTAAGACTCTCAAAGTGATCTTTTATAAGTTTAAAGAAGGGCATGACCTCAGTTAAATAACATTCTTTCATTTATTCAAAACCCCTTTCTCCTTCAGTTATACCAGTGGGTGTGATCCTTTTCTTGTAAGTTTTCTCAAAATCAACAAATAGTTGAAATATAACGTATTGGCTAATTAATGTCTTGCTTTTAGTGGCAATTGTTCTAGGTGCAAGATGCATTGGTGTATTAGGAGGATACACAGTCGCTCTAGGCATTTTCCAAAGGGGAGGGTTTGTTTCAACAATATTTTCCGCTTTCTGCTTATCTAAATCCTTTTTCCAGAAGACTTGTTCGGGAGTCAACAATGTCTGAGGCTTAAACTTGTTTAAGGAAATCCAGTTTTCCTTCTTGTAATCATGAGGAGTGATAATTATGTTTTTCTCTTTGCATTTGGGATCATTTTGTTTCTTATTCATCTTTTCCCTAGTGATTTCATTTGATTTCTTATCTTCCTCAGTGCACTCAACGCAACTAGGTTTCTGCCTAGGCTTAAGGATTTCATTACCATCATAAAGCACCTTATGAGCATTTCTAGCCTTTTTAATTACCTCTGGATTTGGTTCCTCAACAAGGGGAATGCTATGCTTATCGCTTAAGATTCGATGGTTGGTGACCATGTGAGCAGTCTGAATGGTGTTTCCTTGTATGTACAACTTGTTTTCAAGTTTGATTTTCAAAGTTTTCAGATTAGAAAAATCTCTCAAGAGTTTTGATTCCTTTGCATTAAATTCTTGCTTAAGCATTTTCACATTTTCTTGAAGTTCTTGTTTTTGCTTAGTTGTTTTAGAAAGTTTTTCTTGCAAGGAATGTAATTCTTGTTTCAATACTTCTTCTCTAAACTTACTTTTTCTAATTACTGTACTTACTTGGTCATCCATTTCCTGCTCACGAGTGGTCAACTCAAATTTTGCACGTTGTTCATAAATAGCAACACGTTCCTTATAGGCATTTAGTTCAGAAATTATGGAATCATCAGGGGCACATGCAGTGTATTCATCAAAGACATAGTCATTGTTGACTGCAGGAGATGCATCACTAGGTACAACTTCACTTTCACTTTGTTTCACGTATTGATCGTATGGGACAATATTGTTATTACCCATATTTTCAACATTTGATTCAATAGTTTCAGTTGATTGTACTTTGTCATGCATCTGTTGCACATCAGCATCATCGTATAGTTTTAATACCTCTGAGATGAGTTTGTCCTTGGATAGGCCAGCTTGTGGTGAAGAAGAGATCTTGGGAGAAACCATTGGAGAGATGCTAGCCATAAAGATTGTGTGTGCAGTAGGTCCATCATCTACATCAGAGTCGTATGCATCACAGTCAGCGACTTGAAAGGCATTCTGATGATTGTGACCTATCTCCTGAATAGGCTGCTCATCCACATCTGCATCATAGGTCTTGGCATTGCCCTCAGCAAGAAACAGCAATTCCTCTTCATCCAAAGCAGCACCATTGTCCTAAGCTTGTGCCAACAACATCTTATCTCTAAAGTAATCAGCATTCTGTGGACGCTTTGGAGATGTGCAGTTCCTTGCAATGTGTCCTTCACCACCACAGTTATAACATTTGATTGGCTTAGCTTGACCTTGGTTACCATTTCTTCCTCGATTCTGGTTGCCAACATAACCTCTCCCAGCTCCACCTCTTCCTTGATCATACTGTCTTTCCTGAACTGGTTGCACCACGATCCTTTCATCTTTAACAGTGGCTTGATTGTGTGGGTTAGATGCAGTTCTGAGGTTGTTGTTGGTTTGTGGGAGAGAATTCATGTTTTGACTAATGAGAAGAGCTAGTTGATTAATGAAGTTACCCACGTGAGCATCAGCATCAGCTTGTTTGAACATAGGATCAGGAATGAGTTTGTGATTACCATTACCCAAGGGTATGACTTGTGATGCTTTGGTTGTGATTCCGATGTTTGAGTAGAAAGCTGTTGAGTCATTAGCCGAGCTTGTCTCTCCCTGGTTGGTTTTGAACTGATTGAGAATCAATTTTTCAAACATAGCATGTCTCTCATTCTGAAGGAGGAAGGCATAGAGTTGCTCATAGTTTGTATTCTTCAATCCTTTAGTGAGCTTCACAGCGGTGACAAACTTGTGCCATTCGGGATTCATGTTGTTCACAAATTTTGAGTTCAGCTGAATGTTAGGCATAGTCATTCTGATGTTCCTCATGTCATTCACTAACTTATGAAATCTCACATAGTACTCATAGACATTCTCATCTGGTTTCATCTTGAAGTGCTCAAATTCGTCATAGAGTTGGGATTCTCTGTCTTCCATAGTTAATTCTGAACCTGAGAGAAGCATCTTAACGTTATCCCAAACTGCCTTTGCATCAGTGTTATGATTGATCAGCTTGTAGATGTCTTTAGGAAGACCTTGAAGAACAATGTTTGAAGCCCTGATATCTGCATCGAATCTCTTTTTCTACTTATCATCAAGCTCATCATACATCTTAGGTCTGTCCATTCCGTAAACAGGAGTACCATCTTCATTAGTATCAAGTATGTCTCTAGTCGTCTCAACCCGATATGGTCCTTCATCAATGGATTTGAGAATGTTGACACAATTTTCCTTTCCAAGGCAATACAATCTGATTCGTTGAGCCCAAGAATCGTAGTCAGTTCTGTCAAGCATGGGTGGACGAGTATCTGAGCCAGCTGCTTGTACATCCTCGGCAACAGTGGAGATGATAGTAGGGACGTTGGTAGACATGTTAACAGATTATACGGGATTTTATAACTCTATGATTAAACCGGGAAATAGATTCTTTCACGGGATTGTACTAAATCAAGAGAAAACCGTAAACAATCACTCAAGTCGCTAGAAGATAATGCACTAAGTCGCTAGAAGATAATGCACTAAGTCGCTAGAAGATAATGCACTAAGTCGCTAACCCTTAATTCGCTAGACAACTAATTCGCTAGAGTCCCAAGTCGCTAGACAAAAAGCAAGTCGCTAAGTAGTAACTCGCTAACCCTCAAGTCGCTAGCAAAATTTTGGCAGCAATTCGCTACACAAGTCACTAGAGATACAAGTCGCTAAAGAGCAACTCGCTACAGACCAAGTCGCTACCACCAAGTCGCTACTCGTAGTGGAGAGTCCACTACTTGTACTTTAACTCGCTAGATCTAACTCGCTAGGTCTAAAACTGTAACTCGCTACAATTTTGTAAAGCAAGTCGCTATGAAGAAAATAAACCGTGAGCTAAGTCGCTAGCAAGAAAAACCATATAAACATCACTTATCAATCCAAAAACAACCCAACCAAGATGATTCAAGCTAACCAAATGAAAACCTAAACACTTGTGATGATTCTAAACATGAAAGTACTAACAAAATTCAAACTTTAACACAAGAAATCAACCAAATGATGCAAAAACCACTAAACTTTTTCAAACTCAAAAACCACCTAAAAACCACTAGAAATCCAAAGATGTGCAAGATATGATCTAACCATGGCTCTTGATACCAATTGTAAGATATTAGTTTTCACATACACGTCAAACCATAACACCAAGGTGGCGTATAAGTGGAATTCTAGAGAGAGAAAGTTAGAGGTTTAGGGAACTTAGTGAGAGAAAGTAAAAGATATTATTATGAGCTCCAACTCTCTACCTTGGGAGGTAGAGAGTATTTATAGTCTTACATAAATCGCCACACATCGGGCTGTGGATCAGGCATACAGTGGGTAAAGACCCGTCCGTCCTCCACGGTGTTACTTAACTAAATACTACTTAACTTAAAAGAACTACGACTACGAGCTTTCTAACGATTACATATACTTGAGGTGACCGACTCTTTAATTCCTGGAATTTCTAATTCCTAACAATAATACACTAGGATTTAAATGGATACCTAAAATCATTTATGTGTGTATTTCTAGCATACCTGCTTCGGAACCCTCTAACTCTTCGGGTTCCACATCTACTTCTATTCCATCTGTGTCGTCTGTGTGTAATGCAGGTGATACAGATCATCCTTTGGATTGGTGATAGCGGATGTTCCCGACACATGACAAGCAATCTCAAACTGTTATCAAACTTTGTTGCAAAGTTCATTGGCACTGTCAGATTCAGGAATGATCACTTCACATCTATCATGGGCTACGGAGACTATATTAATGGAAACATCGAAATTAGCAGGGTTTATTATGTGTAAGGCCTCGGTCACAATCTCTTTTCCGTCGGTCAATTCTGTGATGGAGACTTGGAGGTTGCTTTTCGGGAGAAAACTTGTTTCATTCGTGATTTACAAGGAAATGATCTTATGTCTGGCTCTCGCAATTCTAGTCTGTACACAATCTCATTGCAAGACATGGTTGTTTCATCTCCCATTTGTCTACTTTCAAAAGCAACATCAACAAAATCTTGGCTATGGCACCGTCGTCTCTCACATCTAAACTTTCAAACCATCACCAATCTTGCTCGACACAAACTTGTTGAAGGTCTCCCGAGATTACGGTATTCTAAAGATCACTTATGCTCAGCATGTGAATAAGGGAAAAGCCCTCGTGCTCATTTTCCTTCAAAGGTGGAACACAACTCTCAGCATGTGCTTCATCTTCTTCACATGGATGGGAATTTAGCATCAAACATCCATTGCCGTTACCCCAGAACAAAACGGAGTTATTGAAAGACGAAACCGTACGTTAGTAGAAGCTGCCAGAACGATGTTAATCAATGCTAAACTTCTGAATTACTTATGGGCTGAAGCTGTCTCAACTGCATGCTACACTCAGAATCGCTCAATGATTACAAAACGCCACAACAAAACACCATTTGAGCTTATCCACAACCGAAAACCGAATCTCAAACACTTTCATGTATTTGGATCCCTTTGCTATCCGAATAATGATCGTGATGACTTTGGTAAGCTCAAAGCCAAAGCTGACATTGGAGTCTTTATAGGATATTGTGATAATTCTAAAGGTTACCGGATCTGGAATCGTCGATAAAAAGCAGGTTATGGAAATGATTCATGCAAATTTCGATGAACTTACTGAAATGGCTTCTGAGCATAACAGCTTGGAACCCGGTTACAACCGTTTAAACTTCCCTAAAATCCCATCATCATCTGATACAAGCCCCCAGCTTACTCGTCAACAAATGGAAAAGCTATTTTCTCCAGGTGTATCTGATGTTTCCGCTGCTCAACCTGATCATATTCCTATACCTGATACACCTGCTACAACAACTACTGTTGAAGAAGCACCACCAGTTGACTCTACAACAACAGTTGAACAAACTGCATCCAACGACGTTGAACCAGCTGATGATTTTCTTAATGAAGTACCCCCACCTGCAGATTTTGATCCAAATGCGTTCTTTAACCCGTTTGCTAATGAAACTGCTGCATCAGATGTTGCGGAATCATCTACAAGCCATTTGAATCCTCCCAATCTGTAGAATGTATATCAACATCAACATTCCACACATCGTTGGACAAAAGACCATCCTCTTGAGAATATTATTGGTAACCCGAATCAACCAGTCGTAATGCGACAACGTCTTCACACAGATGGTGAACATTGCATTTATGCACTCACCTTCTGCCAATCTAAACCTAAAAACATTAAAGATGCAATGACCAAAGACAACTGGATTGAATCCATGCAAGAAGAACTCAATCAGTTTAAACGTCTTGAAGTATGGTAATTGGTTGAAAGACCAACAGGGGTCTACGTCATTGGTCTCAAATGGATTTGGAAAAACAAATTGGACGCTGAAGGAACCGTAATCAGAAGTAAGTCACGTCTGGTGGCTAAAGGTTATAGACAGGAAGAGGGTATTGAATTCGAAGAATCATTCACTCCGGTTGCTCGTCTTGAGGCTGTACGGGTTTTTCTGGCGTTTGCGGCTCACATGAACATCACGGTCTTTCAAATGGATGTCAAAACTGCCTTTCTCAATGGACAACTGAAAGAAACGGTCTATGTTAGCCAGCCAAAAGGATTTGTTGATCCAGAGTTCCCTAATCATGTCTACAAACTGAAGAAGGCTCTCTACGGTCTCAAACAAGCCCCTCGGGCGTGGTATGATAAGTTATCATCCTTTCTTATCGCCAATAATTTCGTAAAAGGTTCGGTCGACCCTACACTATTTATACAATATCAGGCTCACATTTTAATCGTTCAAATTTATGTGGATGACATCATTTTTGGGTCAACACATTTAAAATACTCAAACGCTTTTTCAAAACTAATGAAAAAACATTTTAAAATGTCCATGATGGGTGAACTTATGTTATTTCTAGGACTGCAAGTTCATCAATCACCCCGTGGTATTTTCTTAAGTCAGTCCAAATATGCCCTTGAACTTTTAAACAAATTTGGAATGCAAACCTGTGACACCTATGCCACACCAATGGCTCATACCAAGAAGCTAGACGCTGATTTACATGGGAAATTGGTGGACCCTACCAAATACCGTAGTATCATTGGTTCTCTCATGTATCTAACAGCTAGCAGACCTGATATTGTTTTTGCCGTATATCTCTGCTCCCGTAATTAGTCGAGACCAAATGAAACCCACCTCTCTGAGGATAAAGAATCCTCCTATACATTAAGGGAACCATTAATTTGGGGATCTGGTATCCGAAGGATTCTGGTTTTGAACTAATAGCTTTTTCAGACGCTGACCACGCAGGATGCTTAGATTCACGGAAAAGTACTTCAGGAGCTTTACAATTTCTTGGTGATAAACTGGTGTCATGGAAATCGAAGAAGCAGGATTGTACATCGCTTTCCTCAACAGAAGCAGAATATGTAGCCATGTCGGCGTGTTGTGGTCAAGTCATTTGGATGAGAACACAACTCAAAGACTATGGTTACGTATTTGACAAAATCCCGATGTCCTGCGACAATCGGAGTGCTATTGCAATCTCGTGCAACTCTATTCAACATTCAAAATCAAAGCACATCGATCTTCGATATCATTTCATCAAGGACCACGTGGAACAGGGTACTGTCGAATTATACTTTGTGGGTACAGAATACCAACTGGCAGATCTCCTCACCAAAGCCTTAGCTCCTACTAGGTTTAATGAGTTGGTCCACCGGATTGGTATGCGGTGTTTGACTCAAGAGGAACTGGATGAACTCTTAAAACATTCTTAAAACCAGTCAAACACCAAAACCTCTTTTGTAAATATTTTTCAAAAACAAAATACAAAAATATAAAATCAGATAAAACAACAAAAATATTCTTCTATCTATATTTCTTTTAACATGGCAAGTACAAACCTTCCGTCAACACTTTATTCTTCCAAAATTTAGTATTTTCTAGATCAAGTGTTGAGGGGGAGAAAACAAATAATTTTTCGGTTTCATAAAACCTTGTACTTGCATGTTATCTTATCCCGGTTGTTTCTTTAATAATGGTGGTTACTTTTCTGGTTTACTGACACTCCTCGGACTAAAATTTATAAAACTTCATTATTTCTTAAGACGAGGGGGAGTGTCGTCAAAATTCTTTCCAAATATCCTTCGTTTGGTAACCAAAATGGAAGTTATGGACATTGGATGTAAATGGTAAAGGTGCATGGACTAAATGTGTCAAATGATTAAAGTATTTTTATACAAAAATACCTCACCAACTTTCAAAAACACATTAACTCCTAACATTTAATATCCCAACTACCATCATCCTACGCATAAAAATCATCCTTCAAATCTGTGTTTTTGATCTTCATTCCGTAAGTGGTTTATTAATCTTTGTGTTAATACAAATAAGGGTTTTAAATCGTTTCAAAAACCAACGGTTAGATTTTCATATATGAGTGATTTTGTGTTCTACGCTTAAGTGTATGAACACATAACCAATGGTGTGTGTTTTTTGGTTAAAATGATAGAGTCAAAACGTTTATCTAACATCATTGAAACCATTTTTATCATTAAACATCACCCAGATACACGAATTGATTGATTTTAAAAACTAGGGTTTATGCGTGGAATTGGGTATTTTCATATGTGAACATTTCTGGCTAATTGGTTGCTTGCAAGATGTTGTTTACGAGTTTAATTGATCATATATATGCTTGGATTTTACCCAGAAACACTAATTGCTTATAAATTGGAAATTAGGGTTTATGTTCATAAGAATTGGGTATTTTTGATTCGCTTCGAGTTCGATGTTAAAACTTGGATAGAACAACTCAATAGGCTTCCTAGATATCCCAGAATCACTTTGGTGCAAATCCTATGGGTAGAAAGCTTACATGTAGAAATTAAGCCTAAGGGTTTAGGTTTACGCGTAACCTGTTTCTACGCTTAACGGCTTAAATAAGTATTCATGATTTGATTTGAAAAGGAATGAATGTATGTGTTAATGTTGATGTTAAGATGAATTTATTTCAGGTTTTCTACGCTTGAAAATTCAGAATCAAGGTTACTTGAAATCTACGCATAAGGATCACCTTACGCGTAGCATGTTATGCGTAAGAGAAATCTTACACGTAACGTTTACGCGTAAGGTTCTACATAAGGGACTACGCGTATCCTGTGAAGGATATGCGTAAACAGTAACCTCTACGCATAAGGTTGACTATTACGAGTAAGCCTTACGCGTAAGGTTTCATATACGCTTACGCGTAAGCTCTACGCATAAGGCCCTCTCTTCCTACGCGTAATATTTCTTACGCGTAAGTCAAGAACCTACGCATAAGCTTATGCTTACGCATATACCACTCCTGTTTACGCATAAGCTTGCCATTTCTACGCCTAAGCCTGGTTTTAACCTTAATTATGAATTGTTACGCGTGCAAACTTGTAAATAAATAAATCATAACGCCACGAAACCAATAATGTCACCAATAAGCTTAAACGTTTAATATGTTGTGAAAAATAAGTGAAAACATGGACTTTAAAACTTAAAGTTAATCAACTCACAAAACTTATCACGACGTCATTGGACTATTGGACAAACAAGTGACATTGGATTCGTAACAATCATCGACATATCACATTCAATAATTAGACAATAAAACCATCTGTTGACTAACATAATGTCTTTCGATATGTTGGTTCTTTTGGCTAAATATCTTTCATATCACGACATGGACGCTCAAATGCAGAATGTGAAAGCACCAAATGTTCTCACCGTTGCTGATATCTTCCCTCATGGTTATCCAATGAAGATTGGAAAGAACAACCTTCGTGTTGATTTTGATACTCTCACCTGCTCAGAGTCTTCTTGTTTAATTGCTGTGGATATTCTGAAGAATCATCCTTATCAGAACATGCTCACCAATTTTGCTACAGTTCCTGAGATCTATATTCACCAGTTCTGGAATACAATGCGAAAGATCAAAGGACAAAATGCTGTGACGGTGACGCTCAATGAAAAACAAGTCACCATCACACCTGCAGACTTAAGGGCTATTCTTCTCATCCCTGTCATCGAACCAACTGAATACAATGCCGCACGACCTGAAGAGACTGTTTTGTAATTCATGATCGACATTGGTTATGACGAAGCTTCAGGAGTAATCACAAAGCATTCATACGTGGATCTTAAGAATATTCCTCAGCCATGGAGAACTCTCGACATCATCATCACCAAATCTATTTCTGGACGTGACAGTGGCTATGAGCATCCCAAGCTCATGGAACTGTAGATCTTTTGGGCTTTGGTCAACATGAAACACATTGAAGTTGAAGCTCTAGTATGGGACGACATGATGTCTTTCCTCAAAAAGCTTGGTTCCAAGATCCCATATATAAGATATACCAAATTGTTGATCCAAAGAGCTCTTGGGTATAATCCTGATATCCCCAAGACTCAATGACCCCAACAATCACTCCATGTTGTATGAGCCTACCCTCACAGTCAGATTTTAGGAATCAACAACAAAGAAACAAGGTGCAGTGTTGCCAGATCACCTTCTAACTGATGCAGTCAAACAACTTCATTCATACAAAAGGTATCTGGTGGCGGTTGATGAAGGCAAAGTAGGTTTTCTTGACGACAAGTCCTCTGGTACACCTACTAGAAAAACCAGGAGAGGCAGTGCAGGAAGTGTTACAAGCACTGAGAGTCAAAGAAAGTTCCCCAAGAGGAAACCTGCACTCAAAAGGAAAGTTCCCTCTAAGGAAGATGTTCCTATTCCCATTCCCAAGTCTGAACCGCAAAGAAAGCTAGTGGATGAAAGCTCTGAGGAAACCGAATCAGACGAAGAGGTCACCTACTCTGAAACTACAACCGATGTCACTCCAACAATAGCTAAACCTCCCAGTCCAAAAGCTAACCAAGGCAAAAGAAAGACTCCAGTACTTGAGCATGAAGAAGAAAGCTCAGATGAAGAGTCACTGGATACTGACTACAGGAAGAAGTTCAAAATCATTAGACTCCAACACGTGGCAAAAGAGTTTGAACAGCAACAAATGCGTGGCCCCGGAGGGTCAAGTGGTGGTATCCAATCAACACCAATTCCTGATGCGGTTAATCAACCCGATAAGGGAATTGGTGCCACCACTCTTGAGCAACAACAAAAGCGCCTGGAGGATTCTATTGATTATGACTTTGAGGAACCAGAAAAGGAAAAGTATGAGAAAGAAAAGGCTGATGAAGAGGCTGCAGCTCAAGCCAAAGCAGAGGAAGAGGCCCGGATTCAGGCTGAAGAAAAGGCTAATTCTGGACAAGATGACGAAGTGAATTATGATGATTTTCTTCTCAAAAGTCCAATTCGTTCCAAGGAGGAAACTTCTGAACCTCCTAAGGAGCCTGAATCTCCTCATGTCTCTTCATCATCAGATTCGTCCTCTCACTCTTCACCTCCACCATCCAAAAGAACAACCAGATCCACATCCAAATCTGTGAAGAAGCCAACGGACTCTTGGATATCTCGGGCAAAGAAAAGGATTGTTAAAGCTGTCAAGCAGGTCAGGAAGAAAGATGTGACCAATAAAAAGTTAGATATACTCGTTGACAACATCAACCATCTTCATGACGAGATAGAAAAGATGTCTAATGAAAGGGAGTACGTCCAGAAATTCATGCAACGTGATCTTCAAGGGGAAATGAACAATATGATCAGGGAATACACTCATAAATTCCTTCTCGATATGGTTCCTGGAGTTACAAAGGAGATGTTCACCAGAAAACTGTATCCGAATCTCATGCAGATAGCCAAGCAAACTGTAAGATCAACACATCTAACCATAACAATCAATCCAACTGATCCTGTAGTCTTCTCCGATGCTGAATTGGTTTCCAAGCTGGTAACTCAAATGTAAAAACGACCTGCAACATTTACTTCTGACGAAGGTAAATTGTTTGAAGCATTGCTGGAATACCAACTCAAAACAGCATGCAGATTCGAAGCTGAAAGGTCTAAACGTCCAAGAGACGATGAAGATAAGGATAAGGATAAGGATAACGAACCAAAACGTCAAAAGAAGTCTGCTGAACCCTCTTCTATGCCACCACCCCAAAGGACTCCAATTGCACAACGATTTCCTCCACGTTCTTCTGCTGATAAACCTCAGGACTCTGACTTACCACCCCAGACATAGAAAACCGGTGACCACTTCGAGTATACTGGTGGTGACAATGAGGAAGTCCCTGAGCCCCAAAAACAACCCACCTCTCCCGCTTCAACAAAGAAACCATCATCCTCATCAAGGCCAAAGAAAAAGAAGAAGACGCCTAAGGCTGATGTCGTCTCATGGCTAGACGAAGACGACACCGAGTATGATTGGTTCTCCACACTTGTTGATGCTACTCCCGCTCTAACTGATGATCTAGATATGGTAGAA
The DNA here is from genome assembly GCA_019973895.1 of Chrysanthemum seticuspe. Classification (NCBI taxonomy): domain Eukaryota; kingdom Viridiplantae; phylum Streptophyta; class Magnoliopsida; order Asterales; family Asteraceae; genus Chrysanthemum; species Chrysanthemum seticuspe. The sequence continues at coordinate 56,002,841 of BPTQ01000004.1, read as the reverse complement.
GGTCATACGTTGGAGCATGCTAAGTTACTGCAAGAAAAGTTCCGTGTGAAGAAGATGACGAAATCAGAGTTGAAATGAATCAAGAATGAAGCATTTCAACTACTCAAAGACAGCTCGGAAAGTGCTATTGAAGTTGAATTTCACCTTGAAAATATAGCACGAGCCATGTCTAACAACATTGACTGGCTCAACCCTAAAGCAAACATCGACTTCACCAGAAGAGACAAGGCTCCATACTACATCGATTGGTCTAAACCTCTGCCGACGATTGGCCAACCATATCAACCTAAGATTCCATTTCGCTACTTCTTCAACAATGACTTGGAATTTCTTCTACACGGTAGCGATGGTTCAAAGAAATACGCTACATCACTTACACTTCCGTTCTCGGCAGGCATATACTCTAACTGCATAGCCATCGAAGAAAAGGCTACCCACATGTTTTCCAACAGCGTGGAACGGTATGACATTGATGCAATGTACGGGATTCACCATTGGCCGAAATGCCGACGAATCTACTACAAAAGCTGCCAGGTTCGAAAGTCTCAACATGAAGTGTACAGTGATAAAGGGATCATTGCTGTTAAGCATGTCACTCTTTCGTCTAAATGGGACTACACCTTCCTCAAGACTATCGTAGTCAAAAGACAAGACGAAAGGGACTATGAATTATGTGAACCGGACTTTCAGAACTTGTCTCTCAACGACATTGAAGATCTGTATCTTGCCAAGGTGCAGGGAAGAATGAGACAATTCTCGACTGAAATTCAACGTGAATACATCAAGTCCTTGCTCATCTTCATCAGAAGCACAGTGATCCAGGAACGTGTAGAAGATTTACAACTTGCTGTTGAATCGTATCAGACTCGTGTCAACCTCACCAGACCTCAGCTAGAACTACCTGACATCAACCAGCTTCCACAATACACTCTCGTCAGCAAACCATTTGGAGTAGTTTATCGTAGTGAACTACAATGCAACTGCTTGATGGCGTGTAGAGATCTTCATAAGTTTGGGGATCACACACTGAAGAAGGTTAGGGATGGCTTGGCTGATAGGTTGAAGGCGATACATGAAGGCATTAGGTCTCCAAAGCGATGGAATTCTCAGGACAGACGGGATGTGAAGAGGATCATCACTCGAATCGATGAAAGGTTGTACAGAAGGGACCAATTCAGAACTCTGGAGAGCTTCGTAGATGGTCATCCCAGGATTACTCTCACAGGCTATCAACGCCCTGTTCGCATTCCTAGAAAGATTGATGGACTACCTGGTACCCCTTAAACTATTTCAATTTCATTTGGATGTGTGATTTTATAATGACTATGGTTTGTGCACACATAACAGTCTACAACCCGTACTTGTAATGAAAGGACCCTGCGGTACGCTTCAGTGCCACAATCCTTATAAAAGGAGCAAAAGCTTTTTACTTTTGAGTAAAACCTATCAAACCTTTCAATTTTAAAAGGTTTTGCTCAAAAGAACAAGTACTTCCCCTTATGATTTTCAAAACCTCAAAAGTTAATATCACTTGTTGAGGGGGAGTATTTGATTAAACACTTTGTTCACAAATTGTTCTTCGTGATAATCTTCCCGCAAAACTCGAAATGGACATATTCGATATCAAAATTTCGTCAAAAATAACATTTATATGCCATTTTTTAGGGGGAGAAAAATTACGTGATAAGAAATATGTTGTGAAATTGCAAATGAATCTTTGTGCTACAGACTTAACCAATGAATTGACGAATCTTAAATGTTAAGTAACTTGAAAAGACTTGTCCGGGACGGGTAATAATTTCAAGCTAGTTCGCTAGTGATGTAAGCGTGTCTCGCAAAGGACTTGTCCGAGTAGAATGCACCATTTGAGAAACTCTTGGTAGACATGAACTTTGACGAGTTTGACAACCTTTCGAGGCTTGTCCACACCTTCAAGATAGTTATTAGAGCTAGTTGTCACCTAAAAGCTGACAATGTATCTCTTTAACTATTCAACGTAACCGTGTCTTGCAGGGGATTGTCTATCTTGAGTTGATCAATTCAAAAGTGCGAGCTCTTTCCTCACTGTGCATATTTCTGTCAAAAATCTTAAGCACATGTGGAGGGGGAGTATTTCTGAAAATCCAAAACTCTTGAAGTGTTCAAACATGTTTTTCATTTACAAACACTTCGAGAGATTTTCATGAAAATGGTTTTATGGCAATGGAGTTATAAGGTGATTAAGGTTAGGAATAACCGTCTTATGATCCGCCAGAGCCGGAGGGATCTACCCAAGGACACTACCAATAGTTAGAATTAGAAGTCCTTAGGTATGATTATAAAAAGGAGAAAATGAGAATCGAAGAAAGAAGGAGTTGAAGAATTAAAAAGAAAAGCAAAGAAAAGGGTGAAAAGAAATAGCCCTCCAGATTATTCAACTTAGGGCAGACACCGGGTTCAATTCATATGCTACTGGTTGTCACGAGATGACACCGGTATTGAAATCAAAGTCGTCATGGACCCAGTGACGCATGCACTAAACCTTCTTAGCCACTCAAGTTTCTCCCAAAAGAAGCTTGTTTCATTCTCACAGGGAACCCTACGTAAACTATTGGCTTTCTCTTAGAGATTGTTGGTATTGAAGAAGGAGACCCTCTCCCTAGTCTCCGCTCAGGAAAACCAAAATGCACTATTGATTCTAGAGCCACGAGATTCATCAAAAGATCTCTTAGGTACACTTAACATTTATCGCTTGACGTTCAAAAATAAGAACACAAGTGATACTTTATCGTGTCCTTCACAGATCTTAGCAATCTGTCGAGAACATTTATGAGAGGTTCACACATGTGATCCTCAGTGATTGAATGGAAACTCCGGCCAGGGTCAACATCAAACAGCTCTGACAGCAGGTCGCTTCGGTAACTCCCCGTGGATTACGCTTAGTGGTCTCAAATGGTCTACAGTCGTGAGGTGATGCTTCGGTGTACCTCAGGGACTCATCTGAACTGTAGATGAACTTCGGTACATCGTGTTATCTCACTTGTGGGACTCCAGTTCAGGAATGGCCTTTGTGAGAATTAGAGTTGTGTTTTCACACTATGCTGTTAACACTCTCGAAGTTCAAACTTGTAAGTGCCAGAATCCGCTTATTACTAACCATTCTTATGTTTTTCTTCTTATGGAAGCTCTAGAGCGGACTGATCTTGCAGATTCTTCACATGCTCATACCAACAAAGTCACTAATGGAAGTTCTCTCAAAAGGCAACACAAAGTCAGAATGATTCTTCGTCTAAGTCAAAGAATCTACAAAGTTTAAAGACTAAGAGAACTACATCAGTACTGAAATCCAACGTTAAAGAGCGTGTGAGCATGTTAAAGAAAGACGTGGAGACACTGGAGTAACGAAGCAGACCTGATGCAGAAAACAACATACTATCACTACCATCACAAAGAACAAAGATCAAAGAACAAAGTAAATGATGATGTCAAAGCATAATACTTCAAAGGAAACAATTTCTCTACACTGGGGAGATTGTTCGAATCAAGATACTTCTTTTCACAAGAAAGAAGAATGTCAGAAGACGTCAAAGCTACTATTACATTAGCACCTACAACGTTTATCACTCTTTCATTCATCACCAACACTTAGGGGGAGATTTTTGGAATCACTCCTAAACATTAATTCAAGTGTTAGTGATTCATATGTAATAGTTAGCTTTAATATGGCCTTTATGTTTGTTATTAAGCTAAGGCTTATGTAGAAGGCCCATAAGCCTTGGCCCAAGCCCATAAGAAGGGAAGGAGTCTAGAAGTGTTGCCCTAGCTCCTTGCCCTATAAATACCTCTTGTAAACCTTCTATTGAAGGTTGGTTGTTCAATTCATTTCACTTCATACGTTTAACCTTTCTCATTTCATACGCATAATTGTCTTGTTTAGTTCAACCGATCATCTCATCTTCCTTTCTTACATATTGATGCTTGTGTTACTAATATGGGAACCAAACAAAGTGCTTCGTGAGAGGCAACTCATGCTTAATTGTTTGCTTGTTTGTGAGTCATATATCTTTTTCATTATTGTTTATTCTCATGTTTGACTTTGTGAAAATGCTTTATTTTGTCTTTAACCTCATCTTAATTAAATATAAAGGTATTTTAGAAAAAGGATAAGTGTAGGGAAGATTACATACGTTTTTAAAAAAAGAACGTGAACATGAGAATTACAACTATTAAAATTGATGTATATGTGTGTTTGTTAGAGTCAAATGTGTGGAAAACTAGAAGGGGGGGGGGTTGAAAAGTTTTGCCGATTTTAAGTTAGTTTAAAAAAACTTTTAGATTCGTTAATATGTAAGATCTTATGGATGTAGAGAAAGTATAGATCTAATGATAAAGCAAGTAAATAAAGTAAAGCAAAGGGAAAGAAAAGATACAACCGATGTATAGTGGTTCGGCTACAAGGACACCATCCTTGCCCTACTCCACTCCCCGAGTCACCTACTCGAGAGTTCAAGCACTATGTCAACAAACTCCTTCACTTGGCGGAGAAGCCTTCACAACGTTGCTTACACTTTTTCCGGTACAAAGCTAAATACCGAGTTCGTAGCACGGTGGACCAAACCAACACGACTATTACACAACAAATATGTGAAATATCAAATACAAGATCTTCGCTACAGAAATATTGCGGAGTGACAAATCAATCAAAGACCCCTTGCTTGGATGACTTGTAGAAGGCTCATGATCTCGCCTTAGAGAAGGACCTATTTGAGGATCACAATAGAAAGAAAGAAGAACAACTCTCTAGATCAAGTGTATGAGAATGAGAGTGTATGAGAGATTTAGTAAGAAGAGGGGTGAGTTAGGATGAAGAAATGGCTTTCTATTTATAGGCAAAATTCTTCACTGTTCTCCGGATCCCATGGATCCCTTCCACTTGGGATCCGTCTAGTTTAATCCTAGGGATTCGTGGAATGCTCCTCTTTGCCCATGGGTTTTTTGGTTATGGGTCATGGGTTATGGGTTGGTCCATGGGTTTTCTTTAGATTCAATGTATCTAAATATACATTGCATCTAGCCAACTTGGGTATGGGTTATGATCCATGGGTTATGGTCCATGGGTTAAGGTTTTTACCCATCCTAATAAACTATTACAACAAATGCTTAATTATTACATTTTTGTATTTAAATGGATATATGTAAATGCTTTACAAAAATAACATGTATCCTTATAATTATACTTAAGATAACATTATATTTGTTATCAACAAAACACAAAGAGATCGCAAAATATTAATAAACGTTTTTACGGTTTATTTGTATTAACAATCTCCCCCTTTTTGTTGATGACAAAACATAATGTTATGATGAGTAAAACGTAAGAATAGATGTGAGTTTTGAAAGCCCCCAAGTTTTACTTCTTCTCCCCCTTTTTGTCAAAACAAAAAGTTAACCCTTGAAAGAAATAAACATAAAAGTGTGGAAAAAGTAGTCCATGTATTTCTTACTCCCCCTTGACGGTAGCTCCCCCTAGCTTGGGGCGTCAAGTGAAGAAAAATAAAAATCCTACAAAAAGAAAGGCTAGTAACATGCTTAAATAATCTTGTGATTGCCGAGAATCAAGATTGGGAGGCAAGGTATGTAAACAAAGCCTTGTAATAAAATGACAAATTGTAGTGGTATTTATGCCACTTACAAGCATGTAAAAATAAGATCAAGACTTGTTCTTGAAAATGACATCAAAAGAAAAAAAAAATACTAAAAGTAGAAAATAGTAGTAGTGATTCCTTCCATGCTTGCATAAGGTTATGGATGGAGGTTTTGATGAGTGATGGTATTGATGCGATCAAGGATGAGGTTGAGTATGAAACACATTTCTTCCCTAACTTCTATTGCGATTTCCCTAGTGGATTGGCAATGTTGACAATGTAAATGATGTGGGTAATGAGTGCGGAAGTTTTCCGGGTTGTTTTGATTTGAGTTATGCGGAATTGTTGTGGTGGAAAAATAGGAAAATATGGATTAACATCCGAAATATTTGTGAATGGTGGTGGAAAAGAACCTAGATGTTCTTGTAATGTGATGGGAGCTAATGGTGGTGATGTTTCAAGATCTTGAAAGATAGTATTTGGAGATGTGGGTGGTGTTGAAAAGACCATTTCTTTTTGTTTAGATTGTTTATATCTTGTTGGAGTCTTAAGGAGTTCCAAAAGAGTGACTTTAGGTGGTGATGAGGTTGGTGTACTTGTTGGTGATGAGGGAGGTGCTATTATGTAAGCATCTTGTGGTGAGTTATTTGTTGAGGATGAACCATTTGAGGTTGGTTGTGCTAAACAACAAGATCGGATACTAATCCGTGCGGATATCCTAGCATTTGATTGTGGTATTTTGGATGGTGGAAGTACAAAGGTTTGGATATCATGATTGTTTGTACTAGATGATTCTCCTAAAGGGTTTTTGGATGACATGATGTAGTGTGTTTGTGAGGAGGAGATGGAGTATGCAAGCTTTTTGGGAGTTCTATATATAGAAAAACAAGGCATTGTAATGAATGCTTGACCCAAAATGTGGATTAAAATCTAATGATTAGATATGAATTCAAGGCATGTGATCATGAGAACACAAGCATTAAAGAGCATACTCCCAAAAATGAAACAAATGTGGATTTTTCATCCAAAGTGAAAAAGTAGAAGTTGAAAATAGCTTCTGTTTCACGGATCCCACGAATCCTTCCCTTGAGGGATCCGTCCAGCATGAAGGCTGGGATCCGTAGGTCTGGTGATTCAGGCAGCACAAAATTTTCTTTTTGGAAACAATTTTGCCTAGTGTGTGCCTATATGCAAACTATTTGGAGTTGCGGTTATCCCGACTCCTACACATAAATAGAAAATAAACTAGAAGTAGAAAGAGTATCCTATTGAGATAACCCGCAAACACATATTTAGTACATAAGTACGTAATTTAGTGTTATCAATGCTCCTAATTCATTGTTGCTTAAATGAATGTACCCAAAAACACATATTAGTTATGTATCCCCTTTAGCATTCAAAAGACATGAGATGCAATGAAAACGGGTTTTTACTTTGTATTAATAATGAAAAAGCGATTTGTCCTAGACGTGATAAATTGCTTTTGTGAAATTGATACGGGAAGGTATCATCCTTTTTGGAAAACATTTTGAAGAGAGGTTTTCTTTGAAAATGTATATGTATAAAAGAAAATAAGAAAGCTATAAGTGGAAAACTTATCTTAGGTTTTGAAAATTCCCGTATTGTTTGTGAGTTGTGCGTGAAATAGAGATCCTAGACTCAGAAAGAAGAAGGCAAGTGTTTACATACCTTGTAGAGTCAAATAAGTTACGACGTTTGTTCCATTAGACCAAGACCAAGACGAAGTAGGTTGAATTGTTCCCGCTTCAACGGTTTGGTGAGGACGTCGGCTATATTGTCTTCGGATGCTACCTTCTCAATAGAGATGTTCCCCTTTTGAACATTGTCTCTTAAGAAGTGATGACGAATCTCTATATGCTTTGTGCGAGAATGCAATACCGGATTCTTGCTTAAGTCGATGGCACCTTTGTTGTCACATAGGATGGCTATGTTGCTTAGATGGATGTCGTAGTCGACTAACGCTTGTTTCATCCATAGTGCTTGTTGGCATGCTTTGCCGGCGGAGACATACTCGGCTTCGGTTGTTGATATTGCTAGTGCCGTTTGTTTCTTAGAAAATCAAGATGTTAAGCAACGTCCCATGAAAGTACATACCCTACTTGTACTTTTTCTATCAACGTAATCACCTGCATGGTCAAAATCTGCATATACAATTGTTTCTACTCCCGTGCTCTTAGGATACCATAATCCTAATTGTATTGTACCCTTAATATATCTAAATATCCTTTTTACGGCTTCTAGGTGTGATGTTTTAGGGTCTTCTTGAAACCTAGCACATAAGCAAACACTAAACATGATATCCGGCCTACTTGCCGTGAGGTAGAGAAGACTACCAATCATGCCACGATATTTAGTATTATCTACGGATTCGCCGTCTTCATCTTTTGTGAGTTTGGTGTCGGATGACATTGGAGTCCTAATTGGTTTCGACTCTTCTAGATCGAATTTCTTTAACATCTCCTTAATGTATTTAGATTGATTGAAGAAGATACCATCTTCTACTTGTTTTATTTGTAGACCAAGAAAGAAACTAAGTTCTCCCATCATACTCATCTCGAACTCGTCATGCATGATCTTAGAGAAATCATCACACATGTCTTGACAAGTGGATCCGAATATAATATCATCTACATATATTTGTACTATGATTATATGTGACTCTCTTTTCTTAGTAAAAAGTGTGTTGTCAACTAACCCCATGGTATAGTTGTGTTTAACCAAAAATGACTCGAGTCTATCATACCAAGCTTTTGGAGCTTGTTTAAGACCATAAAGGGCTTTCTTTAATTTATACACATGTTTGGGTTTTTCAAAATCAATGAAGCCAGGAGGTTGAGCTACGTATACTTCTTCATTAATGAAACCATTTAGAAAAGCGCTTTTGACATCCATTTGATAAAGCTTTAGATCATTAGCACAAGCATATGCAAGAAGTATTCTTATAGACTCTAATCTAGCCACATGGGCGTAGGTCTCATCAAAGTCTATTCCCTCTTGTTGGTTATACCCTTGAGCAACGAGTCTAGCCTTGTTCCTAGACACTACTCCGTTTGCATCTAATTTGTTTTTATAAACCCATTTGGTTCCTATTATGGTTTGATTACTAGGTGGAGGGACAGGTGTCCAAACATCATTAGAAACAAATTGATTTAGTTCTTCTTGCATAGCCATTACCCAACTCTCATCTTTTATGGCTTCTTGTGTATTCTTAGGTTCTAAGGTTGAAACGAAACAAAACAAGCTACTTTGGTTTTGAACTTGAGACCTTAATGTTCGTTCGTTTAGTTTTACTATGACTTTATCTACGGGGTGATCTTTGGACTCTTTAATATTTATTATTTCATCACTTAGAGGTTCTTCCTCTTCACTTATCTTTTTCTTTATTACTATAGCTTCACTTTCTATAATCTCGTCATCGACAAGAGGTGGAGAGGGTTTGGGTGGACTTTCATCAAATTTTATAATTAATGATTCTTCTACCTTCATTGTTTCTTTGTTTAATATGACGTAAGCTTTGCTATTTGGCGAGTAACCTAAAAAGATACCTTTGGTTGATATAGGATCAAATTTTGTAAGGTAATCTTTAGTGTTAAGAATAAAACATTTACTACCAAAGACTCTAAAGTGATTTAACGTAGGCTTTTTGCCTCGAAGTAACTCATATGGAGTTTTTCCTAAGATTGGTCTAATTAAGACTCGATTGAGTATGTACGTTGAAGTATCAACGACATTACACCAAAACTTTTTGAGGTATGGATTGTTCATTAAGCATGGTTCGACTCATTTCTTGTAGGGTTCTATTCTTTCTTTCTACTACCCCATTCGATTGTGGAGTGCGTGGATCCGAGAAGTTGTGAGTAATACCATTAGCTTCACAAAAACTCTGAATTGCACTTCATTATCGAATTCCCTACCATGATCCGTCCTAATAGACACTATGGGACTTCCTAGTTGTCTTTGGATCTTTTTGCTTAATATTTCAAAATAGTTAAAGGTTTCCGTTTTGTTATTTAAAAATTTTGTCCATGTATACCTAGAGTAGTCATCCAGTATGACCAAAGTGTAGTAGTTGCCTCCATAACTTTGGATAGCGGATGGACCAAATAAATCCATATGTAGTAATTCTAGACACTTAGTTGTAGACACCATGTTTTTAGCTTTATGACTAGAATGAGCTTGTTTTCCTACATTACAAGCATCACAAAAATGATGTTCATATTTTAACTTAGGTAATCTCTTACTAGATCTTTGGATGATAGCGATTGAAGAAGTCGCATGTTGGCGTGACCCAATCTTTGATGCCATAAGGTCGAAGTATCATCCATAAAGGTAAGACATAGTTTGTCTTTAGGTTCATTACCAATTTTAATGACATAGACTCCATGTTTCCTAATTCCTCTTCCTATGGTTATGCCATTTTTAAGTATCTTACTACCGGTTTCGGTAAAAAGTACATTGCACTTTTTATCACATATTTGTCCTATACTTAAGAGATTAAAGTTTAGGTTTTCTACGTGACACACATCGTTAATGGTTAGAGATTTGTTAGAAAGCGTACCTTTGCCGATGATTCTACTTTTGCTATTTCCAAACACCACATTACCTCCATTTACGGATTCATATGTGGAGAATAGATCCCTATTGCCGGTCATGTGCCTCGTACACCTGCTATCCTGACCCATTCATCAGGGTCTAGGTCGACCTTTAAGCACACCTAAAATAATAATAAACTCAAAAGTTTGGTCCCCATTTGTTCATGGGTCCATTAGTGTTAAACTTCATGTTAGACATGTATGGATAAGATGAGTATGCATTCCATGGAGCAAAGTTTTGAAAAGGAAAACCGTTTTGCATATTAGGGTTCCATCCCACTTGATGATTACTTTTCGGGTAAACATTATTAGGTCTCCTAGATGGATTATGTTTCGAAAAAGATGGAGCTTTGTTTCTTGCAAAAGTAGGATTATATTTTGGAGGTGGTTGTCTAGTGGTGACATGAGTTGGTTTCTTCCTATTAACTATAACAAACTCAGTTCTAGATGAAGAAGCTATGTTATTGCTACTGTTTGCTACAGCAGATCCACGGATCCCTTTCTGTACACTATCCGGTTCCCTTTTTAGGGGATCCGTGGGATTCACCACAACAGTGGCTGGTTTTTCTAGTTCCTTAACAAATTTAGTTTCTTTACTTTCACTAGTTGATGGATCAAGTTGTTGACTACCTAAACCCTTTTGATTGTTACCGGTTTTAACACCATTGAGTATTGTATCTAAAGTGTTCGTACTCATTCTAGCAATTTTAGAATATAAGTGATCCACTAGTGTTTGAAGTTGAACGCAAAGTTCACATTCACCACTTGCTATTTTACCCTTTTCTAAACGTTTTAGTTTTGCTTTTAATTCTATGACTTCTTTGTCTAAACGTTGATTTTGACTCTTTAAAAGCTTGTTTTTGTTAATTAGTTTTAAGCTAATATTGCATAGTTTGTCATATTGATTATGCAATGAGTCGTCATCAAGTGATGAACTACTATAGTATTCGTGACATACCTCGTCATTTGCCATGAGACAAATTTCTTCATCCTCCTCGTCGCTCATTCCCCATGTGCCGCTCACGAACGCCTTTTGATCATCCCGTTTGGGACACATACTAATAAAGTGGTTTGGGTCCCCACATTTAAAGCAAGTACGATCATCCTTTGGCTTCTCGTCCTCTTTGCTTTTCTGAAAGCCTTTCTTATCGTCATACGGTTGTTTGACGTATCTACCCTTTCTTCTAAAGAACTTTTTAAAGTCCCTTACCGCCATAACGTACTCCTCATCATCACTATTTGAAGGGGAGTTCTCTTCATCGCTTGAAGCCTTTTTGGCTTTAAGGGAAAGAGATTTGCGTTTCTCTTTCACTTTTGAGGCTTCGGAGTCTTTAGCAAGGACAAGCTCGTAGACTTTTAGGTTGCCTATGAGTTCATCGAGGGTGAGGGTTGTCAAATATTTTGACTCTTCAATCGCCGTCACCTTGGATCTCCACTTCGATGGAAGTGCCCTTAGATATCTCCTAACATGGTTACGGCTAGAAAAAGATTCATCAAGTGCTTGTAAAGATGTAATAATGGTATTAAAGTTAGCAAATGAATGATCTATAGTTTCCTCATCCGATATTGAAAATTGTTCTTATTGTTGAAAAAATAAATCAATTTTATTATTTTTAACTTGTTGGTTGCCTTGATGAGTTACAACTAAAGAATTCCAAATTTCTTTAGAGGTTTTAAGCATAGAAATTCTTTCGAATTCCTTTTTTGGTAAAGCATTATATAAAATCATTTTTGCTTCACTATTTTTAGAAAGTTTTTTCTTCATTTCATCGTTTAGTTTATCATGAGGTATGTGAACTAAATTTCCTTTATCATCATTTGAGGTAGCCTCAAAATCACCTTCAACAATAATGTACCAAAGATCAATATCTTTAGACTTCACATATATTTCTAATCTATTTTTTCAATATATAAAACCATTAGTTTCAAGTAGTGGTGGTCGTTGCATAGATTGCCCTTCCTTATAATTTTCAGAACCCATAGTGATCGAAAATTTTTTAAAATACAATTTTATTTTAAAACTTTTATAAACTTAGCTCTTGATGCCAATTGTGGAAAACTAGAAGGGGGGGGGTTGAATAGTTTTGCCGATTTTAAGTTAGTTTAAAAAAACTTTTAGATTCGTTAATATGTGAGATCTTATGGATGTAGAGAAAGTATAGATCTAATGATAAAGCAAGTAAATAAAGTAAAGCGAAGGGAAAGAAAAGAAACAACCGATGTATAGTGGTTCGGCTACAAGGACACCTTCCTTGCCCTACTCCACTCCCCGATTCACCTACTCGAGAGTTCAAGCACTATGTCAACAAACTCCTTCACTTGGCGGAGAAGCCTTCACAACGTTGCTTACACTTTTTCCGGTAAAAGCTAAATACCGAGTCCGTAGCATGGTGGACCAAACCAATACGACTATTACACAACAAATATGTGAAATATCAAATACAAGATCTTCGCTACAGAAATCTTGCGGAGTGACAAATCAATCAAGGACCCCTTGCTTGGATGAATTGTAGAATGCTCGTGATCTCGCCTTAGAGAAGGACCTATATGAGGATCACAATAGAAAGAAAGAAGAACAACTCTCTAGATCAAGTGATCTATATGTTAGAAGAGAATGAGAGTGTATGAGAGATTTAGTAAGAAGAGGGGTGAGTTAGAATGAAGAAATGGCTCTCTATTTATAGGCAAAATTATTCACTGTTCCCCGGATCCCACGGATCTCTTCCACTTAGGATCCGTCTAGTGTAATCCTAGGGATCCGTGGAACGCTCCTCTTTGCCCATGGGTTTTTTGGTTATGGGTCATGGGTTATGGGTTGGTCCATGGGTTTTCTTTAGATTCAATGTATCTAAATATACATTGCATCTAGCCAACTTGGGTATGGGTTATGATCCATGGGTTAAGGTTTTTACCCATCCTAATAAACTATTACAACAAATGCTTAATTATTACATTTTTGTATTTAAATGGCTATATGTAAATGCTTTACAAAAATAACATGTATCCTTATAATTATACTTAAGATCACATTATATTTGTTATCAACAAAACACAAAGAGACCGCAAAATATTAATAAACGTTTTTACGGTTTATTTGTATTAACAAAATGCTTTTATCGAGTCATAATGGATGTTTTGTAGGAATTTTTCCAGCTTCTAAAGATGTAATTTTTCCAGGAAAACGCAGCAGACCAGTTTCTGTCAGGATAACCTGACGGCGTCAGGATTAGAACCTGACGACGTCAGGTCGAGCAGAAACTGCTTATAAAATTTTGTCGTTTTCTGTGTTATGTATAAATTTTTGGAAATTCTCAGGTCTTAATTTTCCAGAAAATCTGCAAACATCCATTCCACAAGCATTATATCCTAGTTTAGTCGTGTTATATATAGTTTTACCGGCGATTTTACGTGAAGGTTTCGTCTGTTTTCTAAAAGTGTGCAGGTTATATTTGGCAAGAAGAAGAAACTAAATATTGGATGAAGCTTATCACTTATACATACTTCTTGGGATAGAATTTAACCACTACTTCACACGGATCCTCCCGAGCTAATCAGGGGAGTACTGGTTTCTTTCTCTTTTAATTACCTTCCTTTATCATAACTTTAATACTTTCAGGGAACATTGGGGACAATGTTCAGTTTAAGTGTAGGGAGGGAGAATAAAAAGGGAACTTAGAAACTATGCTTATCCTTGAATATTTGTCTTGTCCTAGTTCATCTGTGTAATACGCTATGAGAAATATTTGATAGGGCAATTTTAGCACCAAATTTTTAAAATTTTTTATGACATATACGAGTAAAAACTTTAGTCTTAATAAAGCGTCTCATGGATAGGAGTTATATGACTAGCACAAAAACCGTTTACCACTTAAATTCCACCCAAAAAATGTGAGGTTCGCCCCTAGATCTTTAGGAATAAAAGCATTCACCTTTAATGCTTAGAGAGTGTGCTGATGCAGGTTTTACTGACCAGGTTTTAATATTTATATTGTCTCATTATACCTATGGTCTACCATAATGCACTAACGGACAGTGTACCCGGTCGTGTGTAGTGTAGTATTCGGTAAAACCGAGGTTGTCACAAGAGCTATGTGTGTGGATTTTAACTAAGTCTAGGTGTCATAGATTTTAAGGTTGAAATGATTAATTAACTACTAAAGACAAGAAAATAGAAGATAGCAAGTAAAGGCAAGGATTGTGATCAATAGATGAGAAGTGTGCTAACCAAGTTAGTCATCCTATCATGCTAAGTTCATGTTTAATTACTTCCAATTGCTTCAAGTGGGGGTAAAAGTCGATAGGACAGCATTTGGTCAGTTCGTCCTAACCTATCAGCAAAGGTTTCCACCAGAGATCGCAGGAGACCCGTTGAAAGTTCAGCTGTTTTTAGTCCCCTAAGCCAAGTCATTAAGTTCCGCTACATGCAAGATTTGTAACAATGAGTGCCCGGGCGATAGCATCTTAAACACTCATCCCTAACTTCTTAATTTCATCCAAACGGTAGGTGATCAGTTGGTCAAATCGTACAAGCGAAGAAGGGTCGTCAGTTGGTCAATTCTTACCCTTCCCACTCAGTCTAACTACTTAGGGTCAGTTGGTCATATCTCCTAAGTAACTAGCCACTACCGCCATTCAAAACTACCGAAACAAGGGTAGCTACCAACAAACTATGCATGCATATACTAAAAACAATTATACGGAAGTAATGTAAACATAAACAAAAAAATTAAGGAATCATAACTAGGCTAGCACCAGAGGTGCTTAGCCTCTCATATTAACTAAAACAATCGATTCAATGTTTAACATTACAAAATACATGAATTGAAAGTAAAGAAATGATAAAATGCTAATGCTTATCGTAGGGGAGTGGTTTCTCCCTTGGAGATGGCTCCGTATGCTCAATAAGATCCGCCTTCAACCTTCTACTCACGTTCTCTGAATTGGTGTGTGAAGTGGATGATTATAAATGATGGAATTTGGGCGGTATTTACAGGCCAGATCTTATTACGGCTTAACTTAAGTTAAGAGTGACGCCGTACATCCATTTCTTCGTAATTTGCTCTAGAAAAGCTGGTTACGGCGTAACATCAGGAATGAGTTACGCCATATCTTCAATAAATCGTGGTAACGCCGTAATTGTGGAATTAGTTACGTCGTAGCTTGCAGCGGCGCGGAACCTCATTTGACCTAATTAGTTACGACGTAATCCTAGGAGGGAGTTACGCCGTAATCTTCGGTTTAGTTGGTTTTCTGAGCCACGCTTCTGTTACGGCATAATGTGAGAGGGGAGTTACGCCGTAACATCTTCAAAATGAGCATACTATCATATATCTTCAATAAACTCTCCAAATCCGCGTCTCTTTAGCTCCAATGCTCGTAATTTACCTGAAAGTGAAATATAGAGGAAAACAAGCGTAAATCCATATAAATGATATAAAATACGAGCATTATCAGGGGAAATTGACACTTTATATTCAGGACTATTTGATGTTATCAAATATCCCCCCACTTGAACTCTACTTGCCCTCAAGTAGACCTTATTAGATAGATTCCTAAAAAGATATTTCCCATTACCTGGAAAATATAAGTTTACAAATCCCTTATGCTAGAATAAAACAAAGCCGAACACCTCATGAAATGGGAACAAAACACTCAAATCTCTCAACTATTCTAAGTGTCAATTTCGGGGTGATCACTCATCGCACAGTCATAGCATGTATTCTATCATAAGCTTGGCGGTTACACAAATCTCCACCACTAGAGTTAAGGACAAAACAATTCTCGAAGGCAATATGGGTAGACATGACAAAGGTTAAGGGTGATTTGTCATTACTAACATGTCACATCGAAGTGGAGAAAATCAATTATACATGACCAAATCCATGGCCAAGACACCAAAGATTGCTCGCTGCATCACCTAGACGCGCTTCATGACTAAAGGGTAGGATAAGACATGGGATAAAATTGGTATAAAATAGTGGTTCGGCTACAAGGACACCTTCCTTGCCTACTCCACTCCCCGATTCACCTACTCGAGAGTTCAAGCACTATGTCAACAAACTCCTTCACTTGGCGGAGAAGCCTTCACAACGTTGCTTACACTTTTTCCGGTACAAAGCTAAATACCGAGTCCGTAGCACGGTGGACCAAACCAATACGACTATTACACAACAAATATGTGAAATATCAAATACAAGATCTTCGCTACAGAAATCTTGCGGAGTGACAAATCAATCAAGGACCCCTTGCTTGGATGAATTGTAGAATGCTCGTGATCTCGCCTTAGAGAAGGACCTATATGAGGATCACAATAGAAAGAAAGAAGAACAACTCTCTAGATCAAGTGATCTATATGTTAGAAGAGAATGAGAGTGTATGAGAGATTTAGTAAGAAGAGGGGTGAGTTAGAATGAAGAAATGGCTCTCTATTTATAGGCAAAATTATTCACTGTTCCCCGGATCCCACGGATCTCTTCCACTTAGGATCCGTCTAGTGTAATCCTAGGGATCCGTGGAACGCTCCTCTTTGCCCATGGGTTTTTTGGTTATGGGTCATGGGTTATGGGTTGGTCCATGGGTTTTCTTTAGATTCAATGTATCTAAATATACATTGCATCTAGCCAACTTGGGTATGGGTTATGATCCATGGGTTAAGGTTTTTACCCATCCTAATAAACTATTACAACAAATGCTTAATTATTACATTTTTGTATTTAAATGGCTATATGTAAATGCTTTATAAAAATAACATGTATCCTTATAATTATACTTAAGATCACATTATATTTGTTATCAACAAAACACAAAGAGACCGCAAAATATTAATAAACGTTTTTACGGTTTATTTGTATTAACAAAATGCTTTTATCGAGTCATAATGGATGTTTTGTAGGAATTTTTCCAGCTTCTAAAGATGTAATTTTTCCAGGAAAACGCAGCAGACCAGTTTCTGTCAGGATAACCTGACGGCGTCAGGATTAGAACCTGACGACGTCAGGTCGAGCAGAAACTGCTTATAAAATTTTGTCGTTTTCTGTGTTATGTATAAATTTTTGGAAATTCTCAGGTCTTAATTTTCCAGAAAATCTGCAAACATCCATTCCACAAGCATTATATCCTAGTTTAGTCGTGTTATATATAGTTTTACCGGCGATTTTACGTGAAGGTTTCGTCTGTTTTCTAAAAGTGTGCAGGTTATATTTGGCAAGAAGAAGAAACTAAATATTGGATGAAGCTTATCACTTATACATACTTCTTGGGAAAGAATTTAACCACTACTTCACACGGATCCTCCCGAGCTAATCAGGGGAGTACTGGTTTCTTTCTCTTTTAATTACCTTCCTTTATCATAACTTTAATACTTTCAGGGAACATTGGGGACAATGTTCAGTTTAAGTGTAGGGAGGGAGAATAAAAAGGGAACTTAGAAACTATGCTTATCCTTGAATATTTGTCTTGTCCTAGTTCATCTGTGTAATACGCTATGAGAAATATTTGATAGGGCAATTTTAGCACCAAATTTTTAAAATTTTTTATGACATATACGAGTAAAAACTTTAGTCTTAATAAAGCGTCTCATGGATAGGAGTTATATGACTAGCACAAAAACCGTTTACCACTTAAATTCCACCCAAAAAATGTGAGGTTCGCCCCTAGATCTTTAGGAATAAAAGCATTCACCTTTAATGCTTAGAGAGTGTGCTGATGCAGGTTTTACTGACCAGGTTTTAATATTTATATTGTCTCATTATACCTATGGTCTACCATAATGCACTAACGGACAGTGTACCCGGTCGTGTGTAGTGTAGTATTCGGTAAAACCGAGGTTGTCACAAGAGCTATGTGTGTGGATTTTAACTAAGTCTAGGTGTCATAGATTTTAAGGTTGAAATGATTAATTAACTACTAAAGACAAGAAAATAGAAGATAGCAAGTAAAGGCAAGGATTGTGATCAATAGATGAGAAGTGTGCTAACCAAGTTAGTCATCCTATCATGCTAAGTTCATGTTTAATTACTTCCAATTGCTTCAAGTGGGGGTAAAAGTCGATAGGACAGCATTTGGTCAGTTCGTCCTAACCTATCAGCAAAGGTTTCCACCAGAGATCGCAGGAGACCCGTTGAAAGTTCAGCTGTTTTTAGTCCCCTAAGCCAAGTCATTAAGTTCCGCTACATGCAAGATTTGTAACAATGAGTGCCCGGGCGATAGCATCTTAAACACTCATCCCTAACTTCTTAATTTCATCCAAACGGTAGGTGATCAGTTGGTCAAATCGTACAAGCGAAGAAGGGTCGTCAGTTGGTCAATTCTTACCCTTCCCACTCAGTCTAACTACTTAGGGTCAGTTGGTCATATCTCCTAAGTAACTAGCCACTACCGCCATTCAAAACTACCGAAACAAGGGTAGCTACCAACAAACTATGCATGCATATACTAAAAACAATTATACGGAAGTAATGTAAACATAAACAAAAAAATTAAGGAATCATAACTAGGCTAGCACCAGAGGTGCTTAGCCTCTCATATTAACTAAAACAATCGATTCAATGTTTAACATTACAAAATACATGAATTGAAAGTAAAGAAATGATAAAATGCTAATGCTTATCGTAGGGGAGTGGTTTCTACCTTGGAGATGGCTCCGTATGCTCAATAAGATCCGCCTTCAACCTTCTACTCACGTTCTCTGAATTGGTGTGTGAAGTGGATGATTATAAATGATGGAATTTGGGCGGTATTTACAGGCCAGATCTTATTACGGCTTAACTTAAGTTAAGAGTGACGCCGTACATCCATTTCTTCGTAATTTGCTCTAGAAAAGCTGGTTACGGCGTAACATCAGGAATGAGTTACGCCATATCTTCAATAAATCGTGGTAACGCCGTAATTGTGGAATTAGTTACGTCGTAGCTTGCAGCGGCGCGGAACCTCATTTGACCTAATTAGTTACGACGTAATCCTAGGAGGGAGTTACGCCGTAATCTTCGGTTTAGTTGGTTTTCTGAGCCACGCTTCTGTTACGGCATAATGTGAGAGGGGAGTTACGCCGTAACATCTTCAAAATGAGCATACTATCATATATCTTCAATAAACTCTCCAAATCCGCGTCTCTTTAGCTCCAATGCTCGTAATTTACCTGAAAGTGAAATATAGAGGAAAACAAGCGTAAATCCATATAAATGATATAAAATACGAGCATTATCAGGGGAAATTGACACTTTATATTCAGGACTATTTGATGTTATCAAATATCCCCCCACTTGAACTCTACTTGCCCTCAAGTAGACCTTATTAGATAGATTCCTAAAAAGATATTTCCCATTACCTGGAAAATATAAGTTTACAAATCCCTTATGCTAGAATAAAACAAAGCCGAACACCTCATGAAATGGGAACAAAACACTCAAATCTCTCAACTATTCTAAGTGTCAATTTCGGGGTGATCACTCATCGCACAGTCATAGCATGTATTCTATCATAAGCTTGGCGGTTACACAAATCTCCACCACTAGAGTTAAGGACAAAACAATTCTCGAAGGCAATATGGGTAGACATGACAAAGGTTAAGGGTGATTTGTCATTACTAACATGTCACATCGAAGTGGAGAAAATCAATTATACATGACCAAATCCATGGCCAAGACACCAAAGATTGCTCGCTGCATCACCTAGACGCGCTTCATGACTAAAGGGTAGGATAAGACATGGGATAAAATTGGTATAAAATAAAATCAAGCAAATAGTCTAAATCTATAACCAAGTCATCACCACTTACCGTTCGTCCAAAGTTCAAGTTTCGAAGTTAAGAAACCGGATCATGATAATACTAGATAGATGTACCATTAGAGGACGTCATGATGGGCACATTAACTCCATTCTTCAAATGTGACTGAGGTGACCTCCTCGATACTAAATCTATAGTAAGCTCATAACATAATGCTTATAACTTCGCACTTTACAATCAAACGAATAACAAATAATATATATATATATATATATATATATATATATATATATATATATATATATATATATATATATATATATATATATATATATATTATTTTATTTTTTTTCGAATCTCAAATTTTTTTTTAACAAACATAACAACTAAACATAACGTCCCCCCACTTGAGATGAACAATATGAGAATTTAGGGGGTCTTCAATGATCTTTAAGAATATGTCGTCGACAAAAGCATGATTCCCGAACCTTTCCACTTGAACCTTGAACTTAGGCAAACAATGACTTCCCAATTACAAATAAAGACTACAGTGTAGGCTAAGGTGTAAGGGTGTAACGAAACAATATGTTGGGTGAACAAAATGAAAGGAATGGCTCAGATGGGTGTATTGTTGGGTTTTAGGTTCCTTGGATCAAGAATTACTCTAAGTACTGGAAACATGGACAGGTTTGATATAACTACGGACAGAAGAGTGTAACCACGGATGAAGACAACCGCGGCTAGTAGTATTGTGTAACCACGGATAATATATAGTAAGCACTGCTAGTCTTGTATAGTCAGTTAGTTTATTGTATTAGATAAATATGGAAAAGATATTTATCTTGTAGGTTACGTATTATATATTGTATAGGACTCCTTAGCCTATAAAAGGAGGTCCTAGGTTAGGTTAGATATACGTATGTTTTATATCTAAGGTCGATACACTTCAAGGTTGCAAAACCCTAATACTGTAAGAGTATTCGTATTAATAAATAATATTGAGGTGTTGAATGTTTACTGTTCTTCTTCTTAAGATTAAGTATTAAATTCCGCGTAATACTTGATAAGCTTTTGTTACGAGTCAGTTTCTATATTAGATCGTTTGCTCAACTGGGATAAACAAGTGGTATCAGAGCTTATGATCTAGAAACTATAACCAAGAAGAAGTCTGTTAATCTTTATTCAAGTAAGTTAAGATGTCTGACGAAACTCACATGGTGACTGCTTCAAAAGTGCCCATGCTCAAACATGGTGAGTATCAAATCTGGAGGATGCGAATGAGGCAATACATTCGTATGATTGATTATGGTCTCTGGGATGTTGTTGAAAAAGGAGACACTCTTCCTTTGAAGGGTGAGGATGGAAAGGAGATTTCTATTGTTAGTGAACCTGATAAAGCTAAAAGGAAAATGAAGATCAAAGCTCACAGTATTCTCTCTATGGGAATACCAAATGAGTTTGCCTTGGACTTTGATCAATATGAATCTGCTAAAGAATTATTGGATGCTCTTGAATTAAGGTTTGCTGGTAATGAAGCTACAAAGAAGTCAAGGATGAATATGCTCAAGCATCAATTTGAAACCTTCACTGCTCTTAGTGGAGAAAAGATTGATGGAACATACAATAGACTTCAAAAACTTATCAGTCAACTGAATTCAGTGGGTTACAAGTTCCTTCAAGAAGATATTAATTTGAAGTTCATTAGGAGTTTATCATCTGATTGGGCTATTCATACAATTGTGTGGAGAAATAAGACGGACTTTGCTACAATGACTCTAGACAATCTCTTCAATAACTTGAAGGTTTATGAGTCTGAGAATAACTTTTCTCACTCATCTTCTTCTAATCAAAACATTGCTTTTGTATCCACTAATCACAAAAGCCCACAAGATGTATCCACTGCTGCTTATGGTATAACCACAGCTATTGCAAACAATACCACTGTTAGTGATAATGTCAGTGATGGTGCAATCTATGCTTTTCTGTCTGATTTAACTACTAGTGTTGATGTTTTAAATCAAGATCTAGATCAAATTGATCCTGATGATCTTGATGAAATTAACCTTCAATGGCAAATGGCAATGCTGACTCTCCAAGCAAGGAAGTTTCTGAGGAGGACTGGAAGACATGTTAGGTATGATGGTCAAAGGAGAGTTGGATTCGACAAAAGCAAGATGGAGTGCTTTAACTGCAAGAAGAAAGGTCATTTTGCTAGGGAATGTTGAGCTCCTAAAAGAATTGAAGGCATTAAGAAGAAAACAGAAGAGCATGCTGCTTCTTCAGCTTTGGTTGCTCAGGATGGGCTTGGTAATTATGATTGGAGTGATCAGATTAAAGAAGGTCCAAATGCAGCTTTTCTTGCTAGTGAAGCTTCAAAAGAGCATAACTTTGCTCTAATGGCCTATGCTTCATCTTCTGGTTCAGATTCTGAGGTATCTAATGATTCTAAAACATCTACTTGTTCTTTTAAATCATGTTCTGATAACTTAGAATCTCAAAAGGCTATCACTGAGAGTATGAGAAAAGAAGTAGAGAGATTGACTCTAGATAACTTAGGATATAGAGTTGGTCTAGAGGGTGTGGAAGAGAAGCTAAAATTCTGTATTAAATGTGAGTTTGAGTATGTAGAAAAGATCAATATACTAGGTGGTGAAATTGATCTTAAAAACAGAGAGATTAAAATGCTTAAAGATAAACTAGCAGAGGTAGAGAGTGTAAAACTAAAGGCCCTAGAGGAAAAAGAAAAACATGTTGTTAGGGTTGCTAAAACACAATATGCTTTTGATCTAGTAAAGAAGCCAATAGGTCAAAAACTGTTCAAAGATGGTACTGGTCTAGGTTACAATAATATGCCACCACCCCCTTTGATGAAACATGCACCACCTGCTAAAGAACTGTCATTTAGTAGTGAATTCAGTTTTAACAAACCTGTTGAAGAGATAAATAAGACTGAAACACCTAAGATAAGTTCGGATAAGTTATCTGATGCTCCCATAATAGAAGATTGGGAATCAGATTCTGAGGATGATAGAACTGAATCAACTAAGTCTGAAAAGATAGAGACAGTTAAGAAAGTTGATTCTCAGCAAGTCAACCTTGTACCTAGATTTGGAGCTAAAGTTACCAAGAAAGTTGTAGAGTACAGGGAAATTCCTAGGGACCAGATGAAACAATATAAACCTAGGGGTAATCAAAGAAGCTTAAATGGTCTAATTTCTAACAGATTAGGTGATGAGTTTCAATGTGTTAAAAAGGCTTGTTTTGTGTGTGGTAGTTTTGAACACTTATAGAGAAATTGTCATAAAAACAGACCACAAGTTTGGAATCATTGGAGGAGGGTAAATCACCAAAACTTTTCAAGAAAAACAAACCCTCATCCTAACAGTAACATGATTCCAAGAGCAGTGCTAATGAGGAATGGGAATACAAAATCTATTGTCACTGCTACACCTAAATGGGTTCCAACCACTGCTAAGCAAAATGTAAACACGGCTAAGCAGAATCAAACCACTGTTAAGCAAAATATCACCACTGATTCAAAAGAAGTTTTAAAAATTCCTAAGGTGATAACTGATATAGTGGTTGGAAATCATTTTTATGCTGTTAAGGCCTCAGCAAGTTGGCAATGGAAGCCTAAGACCAAGGTTTTACCACATGTCAACTGTGCATCAATGGACCTAAAGAAATTTGAATATTTTGATGCACAGGGTAGACCCAAGTCAGTACTGGCTTGGGTTCACAAGAGGAACTAACTTGTGTAATTTTATGTGCAGGGCAATCTTCAAATTGAGCTAAAAGATAAAGGAGTTTTTTTATAGTGGTTGCTCTGGGCACATGACTTGGGATGGAAGCAATCTGGAAGATTTTGAAGCCTTTGATGGAGGATATGTGGCTTTTGGCAATGATCCAAAGGGAGGAAAGATACTTGGCAGAGTGTTAGGAAATAGAAAATTCCTTAGTGAAGAGTCGGTCACCCCAAATATTATCTAGCATAAAGTTAGCTCGTAGACTTGTCGTTAGTCACGTTATTTAGTAGTTTATTTATTAGTTTGTAGCGTAGTATAGTTTAGTGCAACACCGTGGAGGAAGGACGGGTCTTTACCATTGTATCCCTGATCCACAGGCCGATAGGAGGTCGTGTATTGTGTAAGTATAAATACCCCTTCCATCCATGGAAGGGGTGGTGCTTCATAATCTAATACTCTACAATTTGTGTAAACCTCTAGCAAGAACACCCTCTCTCTCTACTTTCTCTCTCTAAAATGGAAAACATGTATTTTGATCTCCCAAGACCACCCGAATCATCTAACACAATAAATAACGATCCTACAATTGGTATCAGAGCCATGGTTATTGTGTTGTGTCGTTTTATGGTGGTTTCTTTATGATGTGTGAAACTGTTTTTGTACGATTTCATTGGTTGGATGATCATGCGTTTGATATTAACTGGTTATGCATATGTCTTATCATTTTGGTCAAAAAAGTCATTCATTTTTTATATTAACTGGTTATGCATATGTCTTATCATTTTGGTCAAAGAAGTCATTCATTTTTTATGCTGTTTCAAACTTTCAGTTCTTGTTTCTTGCAGTCCAGGAATATGTTTATTGGTAACATAAATCTTGTGACTTGTCTTTGTACCAACTTGTGAATGGTTTTTGTGGTCCTATGGTCAGATTTTTATGGTCAAAATGGTAGTCAAATGATTAAAAGACGCAATTTTCTGGGTTTGTTTGAATATCGTCGGATTTTGGCCGGAAAACTCATCGGAAAAGTCAAAAGTTTTAACTCATGCTTCTTAGCGACTTGTTCAGTGTCCAGATACATTGTACCTCATTTTCTAGCGACTTTGGTAGCGAGTTATACTTTGAAATTGTTAATGGTGGCGACTTGTCGACGGTTTGACTTTTGAGTCAAACTGAAATGCTAGCGACTTAGTCGTAGCGACTTAGTCGTAGCGACTTAGTCGTAGAGACTTAAGTTAGCGACTTAAGTTAGCGACTTGTTTACAAAAATGGTTGGCGACTTGACCTGACAGAAAGGTAGAAGAAGATTTTGACTTAACCATGACCATCTCAAACCATAAACCAACACAACTCATCACGACCTCAGGTTCAATATAAACCATCATCAGTCCGTATAATCATCAAAATCAATTCGACCCTAACAAAAAGGATACCTTCAAGATCTCAACTCAGGTTCAATTAAAACCCCTTGACATCTCGTGTCACAAAGATTTAATTTTGGATCTCAGAACTGTGGCTTAACGATTCTCGTATGAGATTTCAAAGATCTATTTAGACCTATGCCATCATGTCATCATTAATCCTTACAACGAAAAACTCTGAAAAGAATTAAAATCATCTCGGATCTACAATTATACATCATTTATGATATCTTTGCTTTTCGAGAATCAAAAGAAAGATTAAAACAATCATGTTTTATCCATCTTTTTCTCTCGGTAAATATAATCGAACACAAAGATCCGAACAAAATTAGTTGATCTCAGTTTTTTTCTCAACTTCGTGGCAATCTAATGCTAGGTCATGACCAATAGTCTAAAACACGAAATTGGAAATATCATCATTGATCATATGTTTGTTTAATATCCGAAGTGTAAAGATGAGATGTTAACAAGTGTGTTAACTCTAATCTCATTTTCGTTATAAAGTGAGTTAAACTAATCATATCAAGTGAACGAGTCCAAGAGTTAACCTACCCATTACCTTTGTTTATAACCGATGTCAGTCCTGGTATCACGCCATCCCTGTGGCATCCTCTCCTAAGGATAAACGGCTTCGAACGAAATCAATATCACAAGGATCAATCTAAATCTGATTAACAAACAAAAGAGGTGCTCGTTATTGTGACAAGGATGATTAACTGTTAGATGAGATTGAGTGAGAGGAGTGGTTGGCTGTTTTATTCATTTGTGAGCGGGTATTGTGTGATGGGGGCGGATGATAATGGAGTATGATTAGGGTTTGGTGAGTAACTGAGGAAAAGGATCAAATGTGGGAGGCGTATTTTTTTGGCTAGGTTTATGAGATTATGACCTAATTTTTAGGTAAAGTCTATTATATAACCGGTTACTAATATGGGTGTGAGTTTGGATCGGGTTTGATTATAGGAGCGTGGGCTTTGGTGTCTTAATTTGATCGTGGGCTTTGGCTTCCCACATGGGATTTGGATCGGTTACTATTTTCAAACATGGGCCGAGTTACAACTGTTATGGACCGGGGGAGTTGGAATTTAATTGGGCCGGTATTTAATTGGCATGTTACCTTTAACTGGATATTGGATTTTTTTTGGCAAGCGGAGAATTTTATGTGTGATATCGTGCCTGATTATGAATTTTTCCAATGAGAATCTCATGTATATCTCATGTGTTGTATAACGTAAATCTCTGCAATTGATGAAGCCGAATATTGGATGTGTCTTGTTTATGAATGAGCCTTTCATGAATGACAATGTATTTGGATTGGGCCTTGGGTCATCAAGAAGATTGATATGGTCAATGTGAATTTTGTGTTTATGTGTGGTTTGATAAATATGAGATTTGACGATGCAACTTGAGAACGTTAAATTTGATGATGATGGGATTTGAGAGGTGCATTTTGATAAAGAGATTAGTTGCGTGATGAGATTTGGTGTGTTGGGGAGAGTTGTTATGCTATGCAGTTTGATACTTTGGTGTCTACATTTTCACGAATGTTATTTTGTCTCGGCTTGAATTTATGATTGATCAAAGTTGACTGCGGGGTTGTTTATACGGTATTTCTTATTTGGATTTGAAGTGAGTTTTCCGGGCGAGTTCACTTATTTCGTCTTCTTTCTTTCTACCATTCGGCGAAGATGACTTGTTTGGGCTTTTATAGAGTGTGATAAAGACTTGGCTATTTAGTTACGTTTGTGATTCTTTCTCGATTAACAACGGTGCTATCACTTCGGTGTCTCATTCTTTTGAGAATGTCAAGAGGTTTTGTACATTGGGTACACCGTTTCTTCTTCACAAGGATTAGTACAAGGTTAAGTAACAAATCTGGGAAATTCTACTTCATGATCAAGTTTGGTATATTGGGTTTACTTCTCCATGGGGTCATTACAATAGCCGACAGATTGCGTGATTGATGTGTTTTCCAAAGTATTGATTGGATGGTTGATGATGTTGATGTTGGATAATGAACCGTTGATGAACTGCTGCATGTTCCCCTTAAAACAGAGATTCACTGAAACCAAAGTTGTCATAACACATTCAAGCTGACATTGTTTACGGTTTTGTCTTGATTTTGTAAAATCCCGCGAAAGAACCTATTTCTCGGTTTAAATCATAGACTTGTAAAATCCCGTGACAATGGAAACATCCTGGTATTAGTAGAGTGCATTTCCGGATCTATCTTACGGTTTATTCTTGGTTTTGTAAAATCCCGCGAAAGAAACTATTTCTCGGTTTAAACCATAGAGTTGTAAAATCCCGTAATGATGGAACCATCTTGGAGAAGAGAAAGTGTAATTCTGGATCTTTTGATGCTGGTGCCACGGTTTCTGCTTCGAAGAAGGGATAAAAGGGTGTACTTCATGAATTGGATGTGTGTTTGGATATTCGTCATGGCGGTTTGATTACTTCAAAGTTTTACGGGGTTATGCTCATTAAACCATGGTCGGGATGAGACCATTATCATAGTTCACTTAAAAAGTCAAAGGAGGCTAGATTTGAGCAGTTCAGAAGATGTGACAACGGCGTTAATTCGGTATTATTTATTTAAGGTTGAAGTGAATTATCACGGGCGAGTGCACTTAGTATCTGAAGGTATCGGGGATGGTTGGATGAAGATTCTTCATGATCCTTGTTCAAGCTTATTATTTAAAACGAAGACTTGGAAATCTAGTTATTGTTGAGTGACTTTTACCTTTTCTTTTACCGCTTGGGGGAATTGGGCTCTTATCATCTCAAAATAACTATCACTTTAAGGAGTTACGTTGTAGTGCTCAGTGTCACATTCAATTGTGGATTTTCAAGAGGTGATGTACGTCTTATACTTGATGGTTGGTTGGTTGAAGAGTATAGAGTACTTAGAGATTCTATGGAGGATGAAGTCTCGACACCGCTCTTTGTTACATATGTGCAAGTATAAGTCACAAGTTCGGGATAGTTTACTTCTGGGTCAAATTCATCATATTGGGTTTTTCTCCATCAGCTGTCACGACAAAGAGCCTACTGAATGATAATGGGTTGATTACGTGTTTTGCCAAGAGATTGAAAAGAGAGAGATTTATGACGTCTGTTCACTTCAGTTCAGGCCTCGTACTCTAAAGAAAAGAAAAGTGTACGTCTCAGTGCGCTTTATCTTAAAAAGAAGAGAAATCTTCTTATGACGTATGAACACAACAGTTCATGCCTCGTTCTCCAAAGAAAAGAAAAGTGTACGTATCAGTGCGCTTTATCTTCTGAAGAAGAGAAATCTTCTTATTATGACCATTCTCATCAACATGCTTCATACTTTTTCCATGCGCTTCAGTCATCAAGTGAACCGGGCTTCCACTGATTGTTTTCTCATTCCACTTGCTCGATTATAATGAAGATGGCGACATCATGCGCTGATTTTGCGGGAGAGAAGCGTGAATAGAACATTCGGATGATTTTCACTTATTTAATCAAGAATGGCAACTCCGTATGCAATTCTTGAGGGGGAGAAGAAGTGTGAAATTAATGCATGGTTGATTATTATTTGAGAATTTAAATGGTCATACGGCTCTAAACTCATGTAAGAACCGAGCTTCTTCTTATCGGGTAATCTTCACATGGAGTTTCTTCTTAAGAGCCGTTAGTTGACATCTTCACAAGCTGATATGAGTTTATTGACAAAGTGCTTCCGGTTAATGCTTCACGTGCACATCAACATGATGATTCCGAACAACCTTCTGTTCTTGTTTGATGTGATTGTTTGCTTGGTGTTACCATTTCGTGTGTTCGTTGCGGCCTGATTGCTGATTTCCTTGATGAACATCTTTCTGTTCTTGTTTGATTGGGAGAGATTCGAGTTAAGGGGATGTGCAAGATGTAAGTTGATTGGGATGCTTTTTGGTGATGTTCTTGTTTTGGTGAGTTGAAGATGTTAACTATCTATTCCCCAACTGCACAATCTTGAAGAAGGTCGAGTCTACAGTCGGTTCTACATTTTCTGCTGCATGTGAGAAGACTAAAGACGTGTTGCATTTGATAATCCAAAGACTTCTTCTTAATTCAAGCATTCATCATACAGATTGTCAGTTTAGGGGAGAGCACTAATTGGGGGAGAGTGATATGTCGAATTTAATCCCCAATTAGACTTGCTCATACTCTTTAGCAGTGACTCCTCGAGACGTTGTTATTGACTATTTCTCGTATTGGACATTTGACACAAGTTGATTACTTCTGAGTTAATCATTTATCACTTATTTGAGATTGAAGTTGACTTTCACAAAGGTGTGTTCTTATTTGATAACTTGCTCGGGCTTAAGAATTTGAGTTGAAGACTTGGTTTATCTAGTTACCAGCAGTCGAGGCGGATGGTTGAAGACCTGGTTAACTATCACTATTAGGAGTTACTTTGTTTTACTCAGTGTCACACGCATATGACGGTGTGGATAATCGCAAGAGGTGTTAATGTCTCATACTTTGTTTGGGTAGTGAGTACTTAGAGATTTGCTTGAAGCATAAATTCTCTACACCGTTCTTCCATCATTAGGTGCAAGCTTAAGATAAAAATGTGGGGAAGTTGACTTCAGTTTCAAGTAGGGTATATCGGGTTTTCTTCTTCAGTTGTCACTTCAAATTGTCTACATAAGGGTTGATAAAAATAGTCAGAGAGAGTCTTCAGCATGTTGATTCTCACAAATACTTCAAGCAATATTCTCAACAAATTTCAAGTATTTGGGCTTACAAGGAGTTGCTGATTTTGAAGTGTCAAAAACTAGCAAGGCGTAAGGAGACTCACATATAAACACAAAGCGAGTAAACTTGATGAGCTTAATACTTCTAAGTGATTGAAGATATCCCGGGAAAACAATTGTCATGACCGCAGAGAAACTCAAGGTTTTACTCATCAAGGCTTTTTGTGTTATTATTCCAACTACGTGGGGGAAGTGATGTTAGAGAAAGTTTCTGAAGATAACAGAGGTACACTAGTATGTGGTGATTTCGATGGTGTCGCAAGGATCAGGGGAGAGAGATTGTGTACATTGGGGATGCTCAGCTATTTCACTTGAGTGCTTAATTAGTGATTCAGAGATATAATCACTTATTCCGGTGTTGACATCCGCAGAGATTGTCACCCGCAGAGATAATCAGTCTGCTTCTTCAATGTTATCAGTTATTCATTCCTTGTGTATTGGTATACTTCGGATACTTGAGCTTCATACACATTCATCAGGGACGAAAGATGTGAACATAGGGGAGGTGTTCTACATTACCCTCTTGATGTGTATTCGGGAGAGTTCTTGGATATTGGTGTACTTCGGGTTCTTGAGCTTCATACACGTTCATCAGGGAAGAAAAATGTGAACATGGGAAGGTGTTCTTCATTCCCCTCATGAAGTGTATTTGGGAGAGTTCTAGAGCATTATACAAAGAGGCTGACTGCAACAATTCAACTACTTGGGGGAATTGCTCTCTTGACACCTTTTGGAATGGATCGCTTCAGACTTCAGTGGTTATGAAATTTGAGAAGATTATTTATGTGTGGGATGATACGTTGCTGTTCTTATGGATGATATAACCCCGAACGGAGATTCTCGATCATCGGTCTTAAAAG
Organism: Chrysanthemum seticuspe; assembly: GCA_019973895.1. Taxonomy (NCBI): domain Eukaryota; kingdom Viridiplantae; phylum Streptophyta; class Magnoliopsida; order Asterales; family Asteraceae; genus Chrysanthemum; species Chrysanthemum seticuspe. The sequence continues at coordinate 55,972,087 of BPTQ01000004.1, read as the reverse complement.
GAGCAGCTGGATCAATGATAATGGTGTGCTTCTTTGTGCACCTGGCTAAAGCAAGCTTGAAATAGAGCTTCGAATCTGCTCAACATACGGATTTTCGGTTTGGGGGGAAGCTGCCAAAGTCTCTCTTTCTCAAAGGCTCATGTTTTGTCTTCTATTCTGGAGCCTCGATTTTCTTTGGTGGTGAATGTTTAAGAGATGATGACTTCTATCTTCTACAACGAGGCTGCTTGATATCCTTATCTCGGTACTCGTATCATCATCTTCTTATACTATATCGTCTACTCTATCCTTGTATATATTTATCAGAAAACAAAATACAAAAATATAAAACCAACAAAAAGAAAATAGAAAAATATAAAACCATCAAAAGAAAATAGAAAAATATAAAACCTTTAAAAACCCATAAAAATCAGAAAATTTCAAAAATACCAAAAATATGTTTTCTCATGACATGTCTTCTGGTATCGATAACATCTACGGTCTTAGAAATGTCATTCAATAATGGCACGGGACCATAGATGAAGTTCGAGCAGGAGGTGTAAATATTCTTTTCTAAACATGTCTCAAAATATGGCTTACAGTTATTTCAGACTGTAACCCGGGCTTTAAATGATGGCTTGCAGTTACTTCAGACTGTAACCCATGCTAAAACTATAGCTTGCTATTATTTCTGATAGCAACCCGTTTTTCAAAGAAGGAAAGTGCTACGCTTAAATGATTTTCAAATATTTCGTGCACTTTTCCTAAAACTATTTGAGGAAAGTATGTCGAAGGACTGCTGTTCCTACACAAATGTTTTTCCGTCTAAAATTCTTCAGAAAAATATTTGGTGTTTTCTAAAATGGTGGTAAATGAGTTGCTCAAAATCATTCAGTTTCAGAATTTTTATTAATTTGCAAAACTCAATCAATGACTTCAGCGCTTTTAATCTTTTCATAAAATGAGTCATTGATTGAGGGGGAGAATGTTTTCAAATTTATATCATCTAACGGACTTTCTTAATTATCCTACGTGCTTAATTAAAAATGATAATTGCCTATGTTGAAGGACTAGGTTTATAGGATATGATTGTTAGGTTTAGATGATTAGAGTTTGATGAACACATAATCCCATATCTTATATGAACTGATTGATATGTTGAATTGACGTGAATTAGTCGATTGCTGTTTGGGTGATGTCGACCACCATATATTTGTATGTGTTTTCACTAACGTATGCAGGTATATTGGTATATAAGAATGTTCCCGATCCGGATCCCACAAATGAAGATGATTGGATGCCGCAAGGAAAGGGTAACGATATCTTGGGTTGACAAATGAAGAAACGGAGCTTAACTGGACTTCAATGGAGAGTTGGCATGAAATGCAACGTAAGAGGTCTTACTGCATCAGCAGATGGTTTTCTTCAGCAAGTGAAGAAACGGAGCTTAATTGGACCTCAATTGGCATTCAAAATGCAACGTAAGAAGAAGTCTCACTGCATTTGCAGACGGTTTTTCTTCCAACCCTACAGCAACAACAACGGAAGCTTCTCAACCACTAACGTATCTTTGTGCAGGATACCATTTTTAAACAATTTTGAATAAATTTGAATAAATTGTTTTGAAAATGGAATATATTGTTTTGAAAATATATTGGACTAAATTTTGAAAATCACCGGACTTCATTTTATCAAAACTTGAGTCACTCAATTATCGACTTCGGTCATCGATTGAGGGGGAGAGTGATTTAAAATAAATTATTTTCAATCAATATTGCTTCATAAAAGTCCGGATTGTACAATATAAGTGGTGATCCAAAGATTTAATGTTATGTCATGGTATGATTTTTTCTTTAGAATCAAGGTCTTTCAAAATGAAATTTTTTCTGTTCTTGTTTGATTGTGAAATTGTTTTGTTTTACTTAAAAGATCTCTTAGAAACTATCATACCTGACACTAACAATCTTTAATGTCTTAAAATGGTCCTTATCTGTCATCTTTCAAAATTGAATCTTGCCACGTCTTTCCCCAAATTTTTCTAAATGATTTAAATCAGTTGGGATCACAAATCTCAAATGGTTTGATATTTCTGATCGGGTTAGAGATCGTGGTTTAAATCTCAAATCTGTTTAAATGGAATTGTTTTTAGTCCTTTAAAGGCACTCCTGCCTCCATGTGCCAAACGATTTCATACACAATGCACATGTTGAGGAGGAGGATTTATCCAAAAACATGATGAGTATTTAAACCAGGCCACATATTCTCCCATGTTTTATAAACCGTATTAAATCACTTGGGATCCAAAATCTCAAAGGGTTTGATATTTTTGATCGGGGGAGAATTTGTGATTTAATAATGAAATTTGATAAAAGGTGATCGTTTGGATTCAATTGTGCAGGCTGCTCTCTCGTATGTGCTAAACGCTTTCGAATCTCGAAACACATATTGAGGGGGAGCAAAACCATCGAGGTACAAAAGTTTTTTAAAAGAGATTATAAAGTACCTTGATTGTGTTTTCAAATGGTTTTCTTAATGGATTTTGTGATTGTGGATGTGCCTCAAAAATACTCTTGCCTCTATGTGATAAAAAATGTTTTCAAATATCCTATGCACATATTGAGGGGGAGAATTTACCAATGAAAATCAAATGGCTTTTTCGTATGAAAATTGTGATCAAAGAAAATATTTCAAAGTTCTCTTGCCTCCTTGTGCTAAACAATTTCTAAATCATATGCACATGTTGAGGGGGAGGTTTTCTAAATGATCAAAACTATTAAGGTACAAAATGCTTTGATCTCGTATCACAAGTACCTTGATTGGTTTTCCAAATGATCTTTCAATTGGTTTCATGAAGGAAAGAACAATACCAAAAGACCGACCAATTTATTTTATGCATGGAGTTATAAGGATGGTTAGGTTAGGTATTTGTTCCCACGATCCGCCAGAACCGGAGGGATCTTCCCAGGGACAATCCACTAGATAGTGTAGAGTCCTTAGGAATATTGAAAAAAGGAGAAAAATGAGAAATGGGAAGAGTGCGGACTGAGACAGAGCTAGTACTGGAATAAACCCAACAAAGTTCTAGTTATGAAGTCTCGGTAAGCACTGAAGGGGTTGAAGAATGAAAAAGAAATGAATGAGAAAAGGGTGAAAAGAAATAGCCCTCCATCAATTCAACCTTAGGGCAGTAACCGGGTTCAATACATATGCTACTGGTGGTTACCAAGGTAACGCCGGTATTGAAGACAAGACGTCATGGACCCAGTGACGCACTGCACTAAACTTCCCAAACTACTCAAGTTCCTCTTAAAAGGGCTTGTTTCATTCTCACGGGGAACCGACATTATCTATCGACTTTCTCTTAGAGATTGTTGATATTGAAGAAGGAGACCCTCTCCCTAGTCTCCGACACAGGAACCAAATGTGCACGATTGAGTCTAGAGCCAAGAGATCATCCACAATATCTCATTAGGACACTATATTCTTGAAGACTCACTGTTTCACACAATGTGGAAAGTGAGAATATATCTTAAGAGTCCTACACATTATCCTTGTGGTATTGCCAGAACATCCGAGTGATATGTAAAAATATTCACGATGAAGATGGAAATCCTTCTAGAGCCAACATCAAACAAGCTCTTGGTGGGTGACATGTGAAATCTTGCAAAAGATCAAGCTTGTGACAACTGGATAGAAACGATGGGGAGATTCTTTCTTGAATCAACCTTGGTCCAGGAATGGAATTGACGAATGCTTTTGGAAAAACCGTTCGATGTGCAAACCTTCTTTTCTCTAGCACGTCGAATGTGTATTCATTTTCAAATTCAAAAAGTATCTCTGATTGAAAAATACTTTTAGAAAAACCGTTCGATGTGCGAATCTCTTCTTTTCGCTAGCACGTCGAATGTGTACTCATTCTCTAATACAAAAAGTATTTTGTTTGAAAATTGATCTTTCTCATAAAACCTTCGTCGTATTGCAAAACTCTTTCTTCAAGCAATACACGATTGTTTTTCAAATCATTTTTCATCAATCAGTGAATCTCAATTCGTTGGTTCACTCACTCCGTGTTGTCTTCTTTGAGACGTTCCGGTTTGAGAACGGCTAGAACAGCTGTGAAACCCTGTCAAGGAGATTCTTCAGAATTATACTTGATCACAGGCAGTACATGTACTGATCAACGGGGAACCGTGGGCCGTGTACCTCAATTCAGCGAAAGTGGTCAAAGACACTTTCGTGTGTTTTATTGCTAACTGTTGTTTGCAGGTACACTTGGACGGTTGCAGCTGATCAGAATTGAGGAGTCAATCCTAAGCCGCATGCTCACAGCATCCACACTTAATTTGAAGAAATCATGACTGATGCATATCTACATAACCTGGTTCTGATATTTTTATACTATGCTTCTGCTTCGCTGCTGCAAATATCATGAACCAGTAAGGCTTCCGCTACTCTGATGGAAAGATGTCATGATTCAAAAGTGTGAGCATGTCGGTCCGAAAGTCACAACTTCACATGATGGCAACACAATAAAGGGTGATCCAGAGATTTACTGTGGCTGATGATCTCAAAGAAAGCTCGAAGATCATCAAGATGTGGATCAGTTAAAGTCCTCCACTAAAAGTACAAATCAATGCGGACTTTGAAGAATCGCTACAAAAGCACAAAGATTGTTGAAATGAAGAATTGAAGTCTACGAGCTCAAGAACAAAGACAAGAATAGAATGCTAGGATTCAAAATGTATAACATGGGGTGACCTCCCTTAGGGGGAGATTGTTAGGAATTAGAAAATTCCTTAGTGAAGAGTCGGTCACCCCAAATATTATCTAGCATAAAGTTAGCTCGTAGACTTGTCGTTAGTCACGTTATTTAGTAGTTTATTTATTAGTTTGTAGCGTAGTATAGTTTAGTGCAACACCGTGGAGGAAGGACGGGTCTTTACCCATTGTATCCCTGATCCACAGGCCGATAGGAGGTCGTGTATTGTGTAAGTATAAATACCCCTTCCATCCATGGAAGGGGTGGTGCTTCATAATCTAATACTCTACAATTTGTGTAAACCTCTAGCAAGAACACCCTCTCTCTCTACTTTCTCTCTCTAAAATGGAAAACATGTATTTTGATCTCCCAAGACCACCCGAATCATCTAACACAATAAATAACGATCCTACACAGAGGCACAATCAGAACAGGGAATTTAGACTTTGAAAAAGTCTATTTGGTACAGGGACTTAAGTACAATTTATTCAGTGTTTCTCAAATGTGTGATAAGAAAAACTGGGTACTTTTTGGGGAAACTGAGTGTGTGGTGTTGTCTCCTGAGTTTAAGATGCCTGATGAGAAGTTTATACAACTTAGGGTACCTAGGAAGGAAAATATATATTGTTTTGATCTTAAAGATGTTCTTCCTAATAGGTCCTTATGTTTGTTTGCTAAAGCATCTGTAGATGAATCAAAATTGTGGCATAGAAGGCTAGGTCATTTCAATTACAAAACAATCAATAAACTGGTAAAAGGAAACTTAGTGAGAGGGTTACCTTCAAAGGTTTTTGAGTGTAAGGAACTGTGTGTAGCCTGTCAAAAAGGAAAACAACATAGAGCTTCTTGTAAGACCAAAACTGTAAACACCATAACACAACCACTGTTTATGCTTCACATGGACTTATTTGGACCTACCTTTGTTAGAAGCTTGAACCATAAGCAGTATTGCCTAGTTATCACTGATGATTATAGTAGATTTTCTTGGGTATACTTTTTGGCTGCTAAGAGTGAGACTAGTGAGATTCTTAAGAGTTTCATTACTAAGATAGAAAATCTAGTAAATCATAAGGTCAAAGCAATCAGATGTGATAATGGAACTGAGTTTAAGAATGATGTGATGAATCAGTTCTGTGTAGCTAAAGGTATTGAAAGACAGTTTAGTGTTGCTAGAACACCACTACAGAATGGTGTAGCTGAAAGGAAAAATAGAACACTAATTGAGGCTGCTAGGACCATGTTGTCAGAGTCTAAGTTACCAACTACCTTTTGGGCTGAAGCTGTAGGAATTGCATGTTATGTGCAAAACAGATGTAAGGTAGTGAAGCCTCATAACAAGACCCCCTATGAGCTGTTACATGATAGGAAGCCAATGATTGCATTCCTAAAACCTTTTGGGTGTCCTGTTACCATTTTGAATACCATAGACTACCTAGGCAAGTTTCAAGAAAAAGAAGATGATGGATACTTTTTAGGCTATTCTACAAATAGTAAAGCCTTTAGAGTATACAATAGGAGGACTAGACTTGTTGAAGAGAACCTACATGTTCAATTCAGTGAAAAGACTCCTAGTGTTGAGACCAAAGGACCAGACTGGCTGTTTAACATTGATATGCTAACCAAATCTATGAATTATGAGCCTATCATTGCAGGAACTTCCACTAATGCTGATGCAGGTATACAAAAGGATTATGAGGTAGATACATCTTCAAAGGAAGCTGATTCTCCAAAGGAGTTCTATTTGGTTGAAAAGTAGAAAGCTGGTTCTGTTCCTTCCATCATACACAAGCAAGGTCCCTCTGATGATGATGTACTGGATACTGGAGGCAATGTTGATCATCATCAAGATAAGGATGAGTTGTTGAAAGATAACTCAGTGTCGGTAAAAGAAATTGAAAAGAAGAAAAAGCAGTCTGCAAGCACTGCTAAGCCTACTGAAAGCATTGATAGGCCAACTGTAACCGCTGACAAGCCATCTTCTACCACTGATAGTTCAAGTGAAATTCCGGCTACAAGTACTGGTGATAGTACTTTCTTTGGACCACATCCAAAGCTACTATTTGGTGATGAGGAGTATCCAGATGATCCTAATATGCCTGATTTAATAGAGATTGATACTCCTACTGATGATGAAGACATGGATGAATTCTTCAATGCTGATTTGTCTAATTTGGAAACTGTAATTAATGAAAGTCCAATTACTACTACCAGAATTCACAAGATTCATCCCAAGGAACAGATTCTTGGAAATTTGAATACTCCAGTTTAAACAAGAATCAGGGTGAAGAACACTGAACCCTTTCCTGACCATGGGTTCTTTGCAAGATCTCTTCACAAAAGAAACAGTCATAAAGATCTGCAAAATTGCCTGTTTGCTTGTTTTCTGTCTCAAAAGGAGCCCAAGAGAGTGGAAGAAGCTTTATCAGAAGAAGGCTGGGTAGAATCAATGCAAAAAGAGCTTCTTCAGTTCAAACTTCAAGAGGTTTGGACATTGGTTGATCTTCCAAATGGGAAGAGGGCTATTGGGACTAAATGGGTGTTCAGAAACAAAAGGGATGAAAGAGGAATTGTTGTGAGGAACAAGTCAAGGTTGGTTGCTCAAGGATACACACAAACTGAAGGTCTGGACTATGATGAAGTATTTGCACCAGTTGCAAGGATAGAGGCTATTAGATTGTTTTTGGCTTATGCTTCATTCAAGAATTTTGTTGTGTATCAGATGGATGTTAAAAGTGCATTTTTGTATGGCACTATTGATGAGGAGGTTTATGTTTGTCAACCTCCTGGTTTTGAAGATCCTGATCATCCTGACAAGGTTTACAGGGTGAGGAAGGCTATGTATGGATTGCATCAGGCTCCTAGGGCATGGTATGAATGCCTATCTACTTATTTGATGGACAATGGGTTTAAAAGAGGAATGATTGATAAAACTTTGTTCATTAGAAAGCACAAAGATGATATTTTACTGGTTCAGGTTTATGTAGATGACATCATCTTTGGCTCTACTAACAAGGAACTATGCAGAGATTTTGAGAAACTTATGCATGATAAGTTTCAGATGAGTTCTATGGGAGAACTCACTTTCTTTTTGGGGCTACAGGTTCAACAAAGGACTGATGGTATCTTCATTAGTCAAGACAAGTATGTAGCAGATGTGTTGAAGAAGTTTGGGTTTCAAGATGTAAAGAGTGCAAGTACACCTATGGAGACTCAAAAACCTATGCTACCAGATGATGGAAGTCCCAAAGTTGATTTGAAGTTGTACAGATCCATGATTGGATCTTTGATGTATCTTACTGCATCTAGGCCAGACATTATGTTCTCAGTATGTGTGTATGCAAGATTTCAAGTAACACCAAATACCTCACACATGAATGATGTTAAGAGGATCTTTAGATATTTGAAAGGTCATTCTAAATTGGGCCTTTGGTACTCTAAGGATTCCCCTTTTGATTTGGTGGCCTACACTGATAGTGACTACGCTGGAGCTAGTCTGGATAGGAAGTCTACCACTGGAGGATGTCAGTTCTTGGGAAGCAGATTAATTTCTTGGCAGTGTAAAAAGCAAACTATTGTGGCTAATTCTACAACTGAGGCTGAATATGTGGCTGCTGCTAGTTGCTGTGGTCAAGTTCTTTGGATTCAGAATCAATTGCTGGATTTTGGGTACAATTTTATGCATACTAAGATTTACATTGATAATAACAGTACAATTTGCATTATTAAAAATCATGTTTTACATTCTAGAACTAAACATATTGAGATAAGACATCACTTTATTAGATATTGTAATGAGAAAAGGTTGATTCAAATGGTAAAAATCCATACTGATTTCAATGTTGCTGATCTTCTCACCAAAGCTTTTGATGTGGGGAGATTTCAGTATCTTGTTGTTAGTATTGGAATGATTAATCTCTAAATTCTCAAATTGTTTTGTATTAGTTTGTATAAGTATTGGACTGTTATTATGTAATCTTAGTATTGCTATTTCTGTTTTTATCCACTGATAGTGTTGCTTCTAACAACTGATAGTGTTGATCAATCCACTGCTAGTTGTTCTGTGTTTCCACTAACCATTGTGGAGATAAAAGAGAAATCATTATAGAGATTCCAGAAGTACTGAAGTTACATTGTTCATTCAACAAAACATTTTACAGCTTACAGCTTACAATGAACCTTCAAGTGCTAATTAAAGACTACATCTATACATGATTTTCTACTAATATTTCTACTACTACTATCCTTGCCTATATCGTTTAAATGCTGGATATGCACTTATCATATGCATGACCAGTACGACGAAGCAGCTAAGGATCAAAATGGGAAGGATGGATTGATGCAAACGAAGAAGCTGAAGCTGATTGTGGCTGATAGATGGATGCTATGCTATTCTTCTTGTGCTCCATCTACACTTTCCAACATTCAGCAACTTACTCCATCTTCCTTTTTCCCTTCCTTGTTACGATGTGTGAAGAAGCACCATGACTTGGTGCACTAAGACCAAGAACCACCTCTTTGTCCTTAGGGAGTGGTGGGTTTCTTGCTCGTGGTCTTGGTTGGGGGTTTGATGATGAAGGTTTGGGGTTTGAAGACCTCTTCTTAGAAGAGTCATCAGAGTCTTCAAAAGCATCACTTGGATTCACCACACTATCATCTTCTAATGAAGGAAGAAATGGGGATTTTAATGGTCGTGGTTCTTGTAGAGGTATCTCAAATCGCCATGGATTGGATTCTTGAGGAGGTGCACTGACTGCCATGGGAGAAGTTTCTTCATCTGTATCTTCATAGGGTGATACATACGAACTTAAAGAAGAACTATTCTCTCCTTCGCTTGGATTGCTTGCCAAATAGTTCTTTTTCCGTCTCTCCAAACTGCTGTTGGAGGAGGTATTGTCATCTAATGAGAGATTGATTGGGTTGGAGCTGCTCATTATTGGGATTTTTGGAGAAATTAGGGTTTTGATTTGGATTGTGTGTGCGTTATAAGAGATTAAGGGTTCTTTTTATAAGTGAAGTTTAGGGTTATTGAAGTAAATATGGGGCAGGTTAAATGTGGTTGGAGAGTTAATGAGTTTCTTGGGTATTGGACAGAGATAAGTTCTAGAAGTTGACTATATTGACTTACCTGTTCTAAACCGCGGATAGGTCTTTTGTAAACACTTCTGGCTATTCCTAACCACTGACAAACATAATCTTTGTCTCTGTGTTTGTTTTGTGTTTTTGACTTGCAGGTATGAAGTATGTGTATACATAGGAGCGGGTGTGTGAGCTGCTTGTGTTTGTTAAAAAAAAAAATTGTGTAATCCTTCATATTTGTGTGTGCTCTTTCACTGCCTTACTTGCTCTATCTCTTGGATATTTGGAGGAGTAATCATCTGTATCCACTGATGGTTTGTTACAACCACGGATAGCAGCTATGGAATCGCGGATAGGATGATACTTTGTTTTGGATTCTACAGGGGTTGTTTCGACACTTTGGATAAAGTATATATCTCTCCCCAAAATCACGGATGGATCAATTTATTTGATCTTCTAACCACTTCCATTTGGCGCTCCACTTTAACCCTAATCGTTTTCTTTGATTTATTCACAAAACCCACTTCATATCCATCATTAATCACAATGGCTGACACGTATTCCACTTCACATAACCTTGTTGCTGTACTCACTAAGGATGCACGATCTGAAGGGTTTCATCAAATGATTGATTTCCTAGTTCACAGTCCCATTCACTATGCTTTAACGGTTGAACCTACCATTCTTAAAGCCTACATACATCAGTTCTGGAGAAATGCTACACTTGAAGAGGTTGATGGTTTGGTGGTGTTTAATACTGTTGTGGATGAGAATGCTATCTCTGTTACTGAGGAGATAATTAGAGAAGTTTTAAAGCTTGATGATGCTGATGGTGTTGATAATCTTTCAGATGTTGTGATTGTTGCTGGTTTAGAGAGATTAGGATATACACACAGAGGTGAAAAGGTACAATTTTTTAAGAGTTTGTTTTCACAACAATGGAAGTTTTTGATTCACACTTTGTTGATGTGTATGAGTAACAAGACCACAGGCTTTAATGACTTTCCTTCAAAAATTGCTACTGCTATTATTTGTTTGTCTGATGGAAGGAAATTTAACTGGTCTAGGATGATATATTAGGGGTTAGTACAGAATATTAGGAAGAAGGGTAAATACTATTTGTATCCTAGGTTTGTTCAACTGCTTGTGGAATATCAAATAGTGGAACCTGTTGAACATGCTAGAGAGTATGAAGTACATCATATGCTTCCTAGAGTTTTTGCACATATGAGGAATCAGCCACAAAATGTTGTCATTAGAGATGTTCCTTTATTTCCTCACATGCTTACTTTGCCTACTGATTCTGAGTTTAATGAAGGACTTGCATCATGGACTAGGAGAACACAGGGCACTAAGCTTCCTCAGGCTAGTGTTAGTGGTATGGTTAATGAGGCTATCACATGGAGTGGAGGTGACATGATTGGAAGGGCTTCCACTACTGATTCATGCTTTGATGCTGGTCAAGATAGTGGAAACATCAATAAGACCCACCTCTCGGACCAGTTCACACAGGTCGAAGTGGGGAGGATATTCTTGAACGTTTAAATGAATTGACGGCTACTTGTGTCAAAATGGAGAATACAATTTCAGGTTTCCAGGAGTTAGTTGTGTTTCAGGGTAAGGATATTCGGAGGTTGAAGCATAGAGTATTGGTTTTGGAGAAAGTGAAAAGACCTGGAGTTGCTGTTTTGAAAGCTATGAGAAGAAAGAAAAAGAAGGTGGACTCCTCTACTGCTCTGAATGCGAAGGATGTATCCAAACAGGGGAGGAGTGATGGCATGAATTCAGGGGAGGCTGTGGATGTATCTGTTAGTGTACCTATGGAAGAAGATGTTGATAGTGGAGATCAAGATTTTTTGGTTTCTGATAAAGATGGGAATGAGGTTGTTCTTGAAAAATTGAAGAATATTGAAGTAGTGTAGAACACAACAACTGATAGTATACCTGAAACCATGGTTAGTACTCTTGTAACCACTGATGCAGTTTCAGACTTGGCTATTGTTCCTACTACTGCCACACCCACTGCTATCATAACCACTTCCACTGTTGTCACAACTCTCTCTATATTACTACCTAAGCCTAAAGAAGTAGAGAAAGAAGCTGCAAGTACATTGATTAATCTGAGCAAAACATCATCTATTCCTACACCTATCATTGCACCTGCTTTATCTGTTCAGTCTACTGCTACTAAACCCAGAGTTAAAAGTTTGGTTATTGGTAAACCTTTGAAGAAGAAAGTGGTTCAATCTGATGTTGGGAAAGGTAAAGAGGTAGTACTGAAGTTTAAAAATAAAGCAGAACAAGAAGCTTATGATGAAGAGTATGGAAGAAATTTTTTAGCTGAAGACCAAGCAGCTTTGGATAAAAGAAAGAAAGAAGAAGAGGAAGCTAGTGAGATATGGTTAGCTATATGGTATGAATCACAAAACTATCTTCAAGCTTCTTTACAAATACTTGATGAGTTTACTGCACAAGATTGGAAACTGTTGGATGATGAGGAGAAAGCTAGATTGATGAATGGATGGGCAAGGAATGTGAGCAAAACAAAGAAACAGGTTATAAGAAAGAAACCTCCTACTATGGCTCAGATGAGGAATGTATTGATGAAGATTATTAAGAACTCAGGCATATATGTTTCTGATAATCTCAGTAGGTGTTCATTTGAAAGAATTTTGGAAATTTATGAGAGATGTATGAGGATTAATAAAGATGATTTCTGTCCAATGAATTCTAAAAAGGAAGAAGAGTGGATTAAAAAGGATGATGAATGGATTCAAAGTAAAAGAAAGAGAAAATCTGAGGTTCAGGAGACATCTGATTCTAAAAAATTGAAAGTTGTTGAAGATGTAAATCAAATCATTTCTTATGAGTTTAAGCTAATCATTGGCAGTGAAGGAGTTTGGAAAATTCAAAGACTAAACAATGAAGTTTCTGAGTATAATAAATTTTCACAGATGCTTCAGTATTTTGATAGAGATGATTTGATGAATCTTTGGATACTTTACAAGAATAAATTTGGTGAAGTACATCCAAATGATTATCATGAGAGGCTGATTTATCATAATTTGAAGATTCTTTTTGAACCTACCCATGATGAACCTGAATGGCAAGGACTCTACAGTGGTCAAGTTACTAGATGGTTTTTATATCAAACTTGTGAAGTTCATGTTTTAACTGTTTCTGGAAAGGTTATTCATATGCTTGTAGAAGGTGATTATCCTCAACTGAATAAGCATCCAGGAATAATTGCTCAGATGTTGAAGCCTGGTTGTATCAAGATGTTAGTATCTTATGATGGTCAAGCTTACGATTTGTTACTGAAGTATGAGAAGATACTTAAAGCTAGTAAGTGTTTGGCTACATCCTCCAATTCAGATGTTTTGAGCTTAAAGAAAACTTGAGAATTCTGTTGGAATTTATCAAGTTTAGGGGAGGATTGTTGGATTTTAGGTTCCTTGGATCAAGAATTACTCTAAGTACTGGAACCATGGACAGGTTTGATATAACTACGGACTGAAGAGTGTAACCACGGATGAAGACAACCGCGGCTAGTAGTATTGTGTAACCACGGATAATATATAGTAAGCACTGCTAGTCTTGTATAGTCGGTTAGTTTATTGTATTAGATAAATATGGAAAAGATATTTATCTTGTAGGTTACGTATTGTATATTGTATAACACTCCTTAGCCTATAAAAGGAGGTCCTAGGTTAGGTTAGATATATGTATGTTTTATATCTAAGGTCGATACACTTCAAAGTTGCAAAACCCTAATACTGTAAGAGTATTCGTATTAATAAATAATATTGAGGTGTTGAATGTTTACTGTTCTTCTTCTTAAAATTAAGTATTAAATTCCGCGTAATACTTGATAAGCTTTTGTTACGAGTCAGTTTCTATATTAGATCGTTTGCTCAACTGGGATAAACATGTATCTAGGGGTATCTTGCACTAAAGGTGAGTACAACAAAGGGTTTAACATGGGGGTCGAGAAGTCGAGGTGACTAATCGATAGAACAATGATAGGCTATTTGGGTGATAATCCTATAATACTGCCTTCTTAAACTGAAAAGTCCAAATACGTCGAGCTAACTCAACATACCTCGTCTATGGTCTTGAAATGATGTAAAGGCCAAGTTCTAAAGTTTACAAGCTACCGGCACACTCATAATTTGGTGGATTTGGGTTAAAATTTTGGAAACCGATAAGGCTAACCTCACCATATAATATCAAGGGTTATAAAGTGCTCGACTAAGGTCTAATCTAGTTAGGTTAAGAAAAACATGTTAAAATTTTAAAAATGGCGCAATTTTTCAAAATAAACTAGGGAAACGAGGGCAAGATAAAGTTCAAGAGACAATTCTACTCCCGTCCCCCACTTGAAATGTACAAAGTCCCTTTTGTAGTAAGCGTTAAATAAAGGTGAAGAGAAAAGTAGAATTAGAGCGAGAACTTCCCTGAAATTTGCTCCAAAAAGAAAGAAGGCCCACGAAAGGAATCGTGCCTTCGCATAAGCATCCAAGAGCAAACTTCAATCCCTGAAATCACACTACCGACAAGCATAATTCTAAAAAAAAGAAAAAGAAAAAATAAAAATGAAAAAAAAAAACCTAACTCACTTTCGTAGGAATCACGATTGCATTTAGTGTATGCAACAAGCCTTTTAAACCACTTGGTGTCCCAAGTGGACGAGTGTAGTCTCATTAGGGCTTACAGGGAACATACCCACAAAGTTCATTTAAAAAACTAATACAAGGTTATTGTGTTTAAAAAGAAAGAAGTGTTACAGAGGATAGTTACGTCATAACCCTTATAAGGAGTTACGCCGTAATTAGTGCAAAACCTGGCAGACGCTACAGGAGTGTATCTACGGCATAACCGTTGCATGGGATTACACCGTGATTGGTAATGCTCTGAGAAGGACTGCTGCAAAAATGTATGTTACGGCGTAACATCTGAAAGGAGTTATGCCGTAACTATGGACATATCAAGTCCCCGTTCAGCATGCTGCAACAACTTTTCTCCGTTTTCCTGCAAAATGGTTAAAAACACAAAACCCAACAGAAATGGAATTAAAATAAATGAAAGAGATAATTCGGGTTGTCTCCTGAAAGATCACTTTTCTTTATTTACGAGTCTTTAAGCTAGACTCAAATTAAGCCTCGGGGCTAGAAGTGCTTGTTTGTCATTTCGTGGATATGGAAATCTCCACGTTGAATCCAACTGATCAGATTCTCATCCCATTTGTAGTCCGTCCCCAGTTCTAAACACCCCATGTAAAAATTCTTGATCTTTTGGTAAGGGTGGTCAATACCTTTGGCCTTATCTTCGTCACTAATGTCGAGCAGTGGCTGAGCATGGCTCAACTGCTTCTTAGTCCACTTTTTAAAATTCTTAACAGTCCTTGGCATTTTAAAAACCGTTTTATCTTCGTCAATCTTTAACCATACAAGCCCTTCCTTCTCATCTTTATCTAGCCCAGATAGTTCTTGAAAGGGTTTCCCGAAACTCACCCCGGTTAGTCCATCTTCCACGAACTCGCTAACGTCATCCAAAACCACAAAATCGACCAAAAATGAGTGTGTCCCAACAAAGACACGGATGTTTGTTGCAATCCCTAGGAAATTGTTTCCTTTATATTCAAGTTCTTTTTCCATAACCTGGTTGTAGCATTCCTTTGAAATGATGTTAACTGGGGAATTTGTGTCGATGAACGGATAGAAATCAACGAACCCAATCTTGCATGAAATTTTCAGATAATAGGGGTTCCTATGATGGATTCGAGCTCCCATCTCATAAAATTTGGGTTGGTCAGATTGTGAAAACGTCTTTTCAGAGTTGTTGTGACAATGGACCATTTCAACGTCGCTAGAGAAATCATCGGCACTGATTCCCAAGTCATCTTCTTCTTCAAAATGGACGAACACATCAAAATCTTTCCCTGAAGCAATCTCAACTGGAAAAGTGCAATGAGATCAATAAGAAACTGCAAGATAAAATTACACTGTTGACTAAGGATAATGAATGCTATAAGTTCCAACTCAACATTTTTGAAACTAAAGAAAAACGCGAACAAAGTTTTGAAGTCGCTTTTGCAAAATCATACCAAAATGAAAAATCTTTGGAAAAATAGATATGTGATCTAGTTGAATCCAATAATGCATTGCTTTCTCAAATAGAAAAACAAAAATTTGATCATAAACAACAACTTAACGCTCTCACTTCGGAAACTCAAAAAACCAAGTCTGAGTTGTTAACTTGTCAAAAACAGTTTTGTGAATACAAAAAGCATTCGAGGAAACAAATAGATGACTATCTTGAGGAAATTGTCGACTTACAACACAAAATCAAAGAGTTTAGAAATGTTGTTTACAAACATGGAGAGTCAATCACAACGATACAAAAATTTTCTTTTAAACCAAATCCAAATGGATATGGACCAATTTTTGCTGATTACAAACCACGTTTTTCACATAGAGCATTTAAACCAACTCCTCAAGTATATAGTGCAAAACATCGAATTGATTATTCCATTATGAATGTTTTTGAATATAATCGTGATGAGGAATTAGATGCGGAAGACGAGAGTTGGTCAAAAATGGAACATGTTGTTTATTGCAAACCATTTAACTATTCCAAAGTCATAAATTTCGTCACACAACAAGATACTTCTAACACACCTTGGGTTATCACACCACCTCCTGAGTCTTCTTCTAAATATGGTCCCCGACACAATGTTGCACAAGTTAATAATCCTTTACCGTCTTTCAGTGAAGTTAAATCATTACCCGACAAATGTCAAATTCTTAAATATTTTGCGACATTCATGTCTGACGTCAAACTTTTAGAACGTGAAATTGAAGTTAATTCTGAAATAAAAGCTGAACATTTTCAATCGCCACATGCGCGAAATCAAAGAGATATTTTACAGATAAGACTTTTACCCCTTGTTCGAAATTTGAAAATGTGTGCAATATATTGGGAACAGGATCTTCAGAAGGAGATTGGTCTTATGAAAAAAGTTTTTGATCAAACAGAAACATCAATTTCAAATACAAAACGTAAAAAGAAACTGTTACGAAAACAAGTTGACCGACTCTTGGAAGACGTTATATGTGCTGATACCATAAATGTTATGTTATTACTGTAGGATCATACATATATTGTGTTTGATGATTCTGTTGAAACAAAGACCTTGATAGATCTTATGAGCACTCTTAGATCGTTAGTTAAACTTATGTAATCACAATCTCACTAAAAGACAATCTCTATAACTTGTATTTAAGCAGAATTTAAACACAAGAACACAAATAACTAAGAACTTCTTTGATCCTATACGGATCTTTTAATAATACTAAAACTTTGTTTTTCAACTCGAATATAAATCATACTATTGTGTTCCTTTTATAGACAAGGAACCCTAACCCATTTCCCAAGAAATGTATAAACATAAAACTAAATATGATATACATTATCACTTCCTAATAAAGCTCATGTATATCCTAACTAAATCTAAAATATACTAAATATCTATATCCGCAGAAACCAACTATACTATAATATAACTTCAGTAGAATTCCTTCTTCAGCAGAATCCTTACTCTTCAGCAGAATTCAACATTAACTTCAGCAAAATCTCTACTTTGCATAATTCCCAACAATCATCCCCTAAACTGGAATTTGACTAGGTTATGTTCCAGTTTCTTGATAGATCGTCCAGCATAATCAAGAGGATTGTAGTTGAACCCCAGCAGCAAAGAACCAAAACAATTTCATCTTGATGATGATAAACTTTGAAACGCCAGAGCTTTGCAGCAACAAATGACAAAAGGTACATCAAAACATATGAGTTGCATACTATTCTCATCACATCCAGGTGTGTTAACTCCTGTGAGAGGTGAATCATTGAAAATAATGGATTTGATGTCTCTTTACCAATAGTCAGCACTACTGGAGTAGCCATATGTTTGAGTTCGAAAACTGTGGTACACTGATAACCATCTGATTTACTAGCAAATCAGCAACTATGAACGGATTTGAAATGTCTTTACCTGTAGCCGTTTGCTCAGGACTAGTCAATTCTTAGGTAGAAAGAATCCCCTTGGTGAATTGATTACCAAATATGGTATTCCAATGCCTTTACCACAAGCCATATACATGTAGGCTAGTCCATTCTTGGATTCCAAACAGGAATAAACCATAGTGAATTGATGACCATACAACCCTCAGCAATTAAGCATGGGTGGTTGCATACCCTATGATTTTGAGCAAACATTACAGCTCTCAACAGATTTGATGTGTCTTTACCAAAGCTGTACCCTTTGGACTAGCCAACTCTTTGACATACACTAGGTACATCTGGTGAGTTAATAACCAGTAACATAGAAATGTACAACAAATCTGCAAGCAAAGTTAGTCAAACAAGGAATATACATAGGGTTTTTTTTTTTTTTTTTTTTTTAATCTAAAGAAACAAACAAATAATACAGATAATACAACAAGACACCAGACTTAAGAAGATGCTAGATGTTGCTGAAGTTGAGTCTTAATCAATCCAATCAATTGTTCAGCATGTAACCTATCATTCCCAACTGGATCAAGAGGAACCTCTAGCTTCTTTTTAAGCATACTTCTCATCAAGTTCACAGATAAAGGATAAACCTTATAAGATAACATAAACACAGTCATCCCATTCTGTGTCTCCACCACATGCACACAAGGCATAGGATAAAATCTCCAAGTATCAATCTTCCACTTATGTGAATTCTTCCAAATAGAATACCTGAAGATTGAGAATCAAACATAACTTGAAGATCAACCAACAAATATAGACCAGAACCCTTTGGTGACTGATTAGCATAATACTTAGTGACAAGGCCATACAGTGTATTCAAATCTTGCCTATCAACCATATGAAAGATTTCCTTCAAAAAGTTAAACTGCATAGAAGTATTATCCAACATAAAAATGGTGTTCAGCTCTCCTTCAGTCAAAGTCCAATTAGTTAACACACCATGAGATCCTTCACGAAAAGCATCAGCAGATCCTTCTTTAATAAAAGTTGAATCAGCAGCCTTTAGATCCAAAGAATGATCTCTGAGTGATTTTATGAATCCTAGATGTATAAGTCCTTTCTGATCTCACAGATCTTCTCAAAGTAACATGTCTCCTTTTAGACATCCTTTTCTTCCTCCTACCTGGTATATAAATTCCCATAGATACAAATGATGGAACATCCTTAGACTCATCAGGGACATCTTTAGCATGAGTGGAAGAAGTAGAAAGAGATTTAATTGGAACATGATAACGCTACACGCGTCGTTCGGGGTCAAGGAAACTTCCTTTTCTTCGAGCAAGTTTTATAACACCCTAGGCAGTGAACCTAATCGTTGTAGTGTAGTAATTAGGGTAAGCCACGGGTATTGATATCGTTCTCTAGGGGAATAGGAATGCTAGTAGGAAGTTACTACGCTAAGGTTAAGGTTGAGGAAGATTATTTTTTATCTTTTTATATTTTAAGAAAATGGAAAAGTACGAATCTCGGGTATTGGATTTGGGGGGTTGGTATTTCTACCGATTACTCTACTATTATCTAATTATCTAAACTAAGGTTGTGGGAGTCTATGTCTAATTAATGTGTGCTCGTATGATAGTTTAAAGATGTGTTTACTTAGTTTGTATTACTCCTTAATTATCTCCTATTGATGGTTGAGTGTCACGTCTTATTCCTAGTTGCGTTGTGTTTCTAAAGTTGTAGGGTATGCGTTTCTCCCTAACTCTTTGAACTTACCAAAGGGTCTTGTCTACAAATCCACGTAGAGATTATAGACTCCTACTCTAAGGCACTCTTCGGATGTTTTAGCCTACAATCACTCAGGTAATCATACTCTAAGGTTCACAAAGATGAATCAAGCATTAAGTACACAACGAATGACCTATCACATTACTAGATCATTAATCAACTAAGATAAGAAACAACCAATCAATATTCAATAATTAAGTTTCATACTTCCTAAGCAAACACACAAATAAATTAGCCGAACATGGAGAACATGCAAGCATACACACAAATAATCAAAGACATAATTGAATTAATGAAGCAAAGACTTATCTTGGTGTAAGATAGGGTTAAAAACCCTAAAATACTGTACAAGACACCTTAGGTTCGGTTTTAGGTTTTTACTCCAAAGACTCTCCACACAAAGACTGAAAAATTCGGATTCTATATATAAGATTACAATTGCGACGGCGTTACCTTATGTTTAGTGACGCCGTCGTGTCGCCGCCATTAGGGTTTCGTCTTGGCCACGTTAACCTTGCGACGGCATCACCTTATGTCCGTGACGCCGTCCTCTTCAGCTTCTGACGTCGTCTGGATCGCATCTAGGCCGTCTGAGTAGCGACGGCCTACTCTTTCACACTAGACGCCGTCTCTTGAAAACACGAGTTTTGAGTTCTGACCCATCACAACAATTCTCCGACGGCGTCGCAAATAGCTCCTGACGCCGTCGCCTTCTACATTCAGCGACTGTGAGTGTCTTGATTTCGACTTTGGCCATTTTCTTCATATATTCGCGCCTTTCTGTCCAAATAAGTGTCATTCCAGCATTTTGCCTTCACGAGACCTAAAAAGTGAAAAGGAACGATATTAAGCAATAACGGATACAAAAGTGATCAAATAAGGACTTAAACGACCCCTCAAAATGGTACCTTTTAAAACCTTATCAAATATCCCTACACTTGTTATTTGCTTGTCCTCAAGCAAATGTGCTTTTAGCCAATTAATTTATAAGTTAGGGGTCATTCAGCATTAATTCAAAACGGTCCACAACACATATAAGCCCCGTAAAAGTCATAACAAGCACGGAAATTACATACTAGCACCTCACATGGGGTGTTTGGATACTCACATCTCTCTCAGGTGTATAAATGAAATATAACAATATAGGAAATGGAAGATAAACACTCATTAACCGGTCCTAGTACATAGATTACCATAGGCTTGAGAATAGATCAAACCTCCATCGCTTTGGCGTAAGCACCTAGGAAAGACTATCAAAGAGGTCTTTAAAGGGTTGTAATGTTAGGCTTACGGTAGGGAAATAAGGGTTTGGTGGGATAGGCTATTTAGTGGTGGTAAGTCAAAAATCTTTATGTTAACTGCATATGAAGAATGGCGTTGCTAAGCCAAGACTCGACACTCTAAACTCTAGATAACTGAAATAAACAAACATAAATTAAAAGATAGATGTAGGATGGTAGCCCGTTTTTTTTTTTTTTTTTTTTCATACACTTTTACTCTACCATCCTCTAAGATAACATCAAAATACTAGGGATTTATAAGCATATCCCTACACTTGAGTTTTTATTACTCTAACACTAATTTGACCCGAATTGAAAAGATCAAAACACTTGGGGTACATTATTACGCAAACAAAGGGAATTTGAATTTAACGTTCCCTTCCCGTCATTTCATAAATTTTAACTTTTCCCATGAATCCCAATCATCCTAAAACTGTATACAAAGGATATGACTCGACTTAGCAACTTATGCAAGCAACTAGATAATTGAACTAAGGGTTTGGGGTGATAACAAATAATTGCACTAAAAGTGAGTGCATAAGGGTTAGGCTAAGGCGATTTGGGTGTATATTTGGGGGTGGGGTGTAAACAATGCTCTTCATTGATATTCCGGGAAAACCGAAACATCACGAGAACCGCGAAAAGGATAGGCTCTGAGGGGTTAACTAGGGGTATCGTGTACTAAAGATGAGTACAACGCAAAGGGTGTGGGGGAATTACTCAACCGATGTGGAAGAAGTAATTATATTACAGGTATCAAACAAGGGTTTTCCTAATGCCTCTTATCATTTAGTTATTCCTAACTACACAAGTGTAGTCTCACTAGCGATCTCGGAATGCATCACAAAACAAGTTCTAGAATCTATTATACTACCGGTTCACACTCTAAGCATTAAAGATGAATGCTTTAATTCCTACTAATCTAAGGGCGATCCTCACATTTTGGGTGGAATTTGGGTGGTAAGGGTTTTTTTGTGCTAGTCATATAACTTCCTATCCGTGAGACGCTTTTGTTAAGACTAATGGCCCACTCCTACATGTCATGAAAAAATTTAAATTTGGTGCTAAGATTACCCTAACCGACATTTCTCATGGTTTATTACACAATCACAATTGGACAAAACAAATAGTCAAGGATAAGCATAGTTTCAAAGTTCCCGTTTTATTTTCCCTCCCTACACTTAAACTGAACATTGTCCCCAATGTTCCCCGAAAGTATCAAAGTTATGATAAAAGAAGGTAATTAAAAACGAAAGAAACTAATACTCCCCTGATTAGCTCGGTAGGATCCGTGTAAAGTGGTGGTTAAATTCTTTTCAAGAAGAATTATTGCGTGAAAAGCTCCTTCCAATCTTATGTAACTTCTTCTTGACAAACTAAACCTGCACACTTGAAGAAAACAAACGAAACCTTCGCGTAAAATCGGCGGTAATAATATATATAAGACTCGATTTAAACTAGGATATAATGCTTGTGGAATGAATGTTTACAGAATTTTTAAGAAAATTAAGACCTGGAAAATTCCAAAAATTTATAAGTAGCTCAGAAAACGAGAAAAAGTAATCTGATGTTTTTACTCCTTCCTGACGCCGTCAGGTTGCAATCCTGACGCCGTCAGGTTATCCTGACAAAAACTGGTCTGCGATTTTCTGGAAAAATTTCTGGAAAATTTACATCTTTAGAATCTGGAAAAATTTCTGCAAAACATTCATTATGACTCGATACAAGCATTTGACTCGAACAAACAAACATATATATCTTTTAATTAATTGTTATTCTCATGTTTACGTTTCTTTTGAAAACGTGTGTAATCCTCCCTACACTTATCCCTTATGTAAAATACCTTTATATGTAATTAAGACGAAGTTAAAAACTAAATAAAGCATTTTTACAAATTTAAACATGAGGATAAACAATTAATAAAAGATATATGACACTAACAAGCAAACAATTAAGCATGGGTTGCCTCCCACGAAGCGCTTTTCTTTATTTAAGAGTCTTGTAGCTAGACTCGTAGTCGTGCTCCTACGTTCCCTCACGCATCCTCAATGAGAATTCTATCATGTTGACAAAATCTTCATCGACTCTATACCTAGGCCCTAAAGTCAAGCAATCCTTATAATAATGCCTCCTTCTTTCCCACATGAATTTATAACCTTTTTCAACATCTTCCTTGCTTTTGTCCTCAAAAGCTTTGATGTTGTCTCGATCATAAATGGACAAGTGGCCATACTCAGTTGTTTTCCAAGGCATCCTATAGGTGATCTCATCGGTTCCTTCCTTGAACCTAACCGTTCCCTCATGCTTGTTATGGCTCATTCTAGATGTTTCAACAAACGGTTTCCCTAGCACTACTTGGGATAAACTATAGTCAATGACGCATCCTACATCTTCTAGAACCATAAAATCAACTAGGTAGGTGAAATTTCCTATAAAGACATGCACGTCCTTGACTCTTCCCACAAAGTTGCAAACTCCTCCCGGATACTTAGGGTCTCTCCTAATATTGAGTCGCTCATTCATAATGTCATTGTAGACAGCAGATGACATTACGTTAATGGGGGATTCCGTATCTATGTAAGCGTGGTCGACACTCCTATATCCGATCATACAAGGGATTTTTAGGTTCCAGGGATTTCCTCTCCTAATCTTTGGGCATATCCTAATGATGGGTGATCGTGGATTATTGATTATGTATTGATGGTACGCAACTTCTTCCTTAGTGGGGTAAAGATTGAAGTAAGCACTATTTTCTACATCCACGTTGTTGTTTATCATGCCATTTTCCAAATTACTGCTAATCATTGAGCCAACTATAGCAGCGCTGACTACTTTCTCAACAGCTTCCCTAATTGTACTATCAAATATTTTCTGCAAATCCTAAAGGTCGGTGTTTCTACTCACATATCGGCTTCGACGGTTGTGTTGGTTATTGGGTTGGGTTTTGAGTGACATTGAAATTTTTTGTGTTGGGTTATTAAGTGGTGGTTGGTTATCGTTCTCCATGATGAAGAGTGATGGGGTTACGAACAAAGGTTACGAAGAAGGGGGATAGACTAAGAGAAATCTAAAAATGAGAAAAAAGTTTACTTGATAGGAATCAAGCAAAGAAACCTAAACGAGGTGGACTACTAACTAGCTATTCTATTCCCCGGCAACGGCGCCAAAAACTTGATAACGCTACACGTGTCGTTCGGGGTCAAGGAAACTTCCTTTTCTTCGAGCAAGTTTTATAACACCCTAGGCAGTGAACCTAATCGTTGTAGTGTAGTAATTAGGGTAAGCCACGGGTATTGATATCGTTCTCTAGGGGAATAGGAATGCTAGTAGGAAGTTACTACGCTAAGGTTAAGGTTGAGGAAGATTATTTTTTATCTTTTTATATTTTAAGAAAATGGAAAAGTACGAATCTCGGGTATTGGATTTGGGGGGTTGGTATTTCTACCGATTACTCTACTATTATCTAATTATCTAAACTAAGGTTGTGGGAGTCTATGTCTAATTAATGTGTGCTCGTATGATAGTTTAAAGATGTGTTTACTTAGTTTGTATTACTCCTTAATTATCTCCTATTGATGGTTGAGTGTCACGTCTTATTCCTAGTTGCGTTGTGTTTCTAAAGTTGTAGGGTATGCGTTTCTCCCTAACTCTTTGAACTTACCAAAGGTTCTTGTCTACAAATCCACGTAGAGATTATAGACTCCTACTCTAAGGCACTCTTCGGATGTTTTAGCCTACAATCACTCAGGTAATCATACTCTAAGGTTCACAAAGATGAATCAAGCATTAAGTACACAACGAATGACCTATCGCATTACTAGATCATTAATCAACTAAGATAAGAAACAACCAATCAATATTCAATAATTAAGTTTCATACTTCCTAAGCAAACACACAAATAAATTAGCCGGACATGGAGAACATGCAAGCATACACACAAATAATCAAAGACATAATTGAATTAATGAAGCAAAGACTTATCTTGGTGTAAGATAGGGTTAAAAACCCTAAAATACTGTCCAAGACACCTTAGGTTCGGTTTTAGGTTTTTACTCCAAAGACTCTCCACACAAAGACTGAAAAATTCGGATTCTATATATAAGATTACAATTGCGACGGCGTCACCTTATGTTTAGTGACGCCGTCGTGTCGCCGCCATTAGGGTTTCGTCTTGGCCACGTTAACGTTGCGACGGCGTCACCTTATGTCCGTGACGCCGTCCTCTTCAGCTTCTGACGTCGTCTGGATCGCATCTAGGCCGTCTGAGTAGCGACGGCCTACTCTTTCACACTAGACGCCGTCTCTTGAAAACACGAGTTTTGAGTTCTGACCCGTCACAACAATTCTCTGACGGCGTCGCAAATAGCTCCTGACGCCGTCGCCTTTTACATTCAGCGACTGTGAGTGTCTTGATTTCGACTTTGGCCATTTTCTTCATATATTCTCGCCTTTCTGTCCAAATAAGTGTCATTCCAGCATTTTGCCTTCACGAGACCTAAAAAGTGAAAAGGAACGATATTAAGCAATAACGGATACAAAAGTTATCAAATAAGGACTTAAACGACCCCTCAAAATGGTACCTTTTAAAACCTTATCAGAACAACACCACGCAAGGCATACATTCTTTCAGCTACTTCTCTGGCCTTCTTTGATTTAGCAGATGCTTGTTCAACTTGCTTACCCAACGCTTCTCCTACGTTATCAACAGGAGAAATACGAGGAATAGAAGCATTCATATCCTCTGAATCCAAAGATGTAGTAGCCACACTCGATATTGCTTCAGAAGAAACAACATGTGGTTCAGCAGATTGAACCTTTGCAGTGGAATGTATAGCTTCAGTAGATGCTTCAGAAGGAACAACATGAGAAATCATCTTTGGTGTCACATCATCAAATGAATCTACAATCTCAACTTGCTTGGGTCTCTTTGCTTTTGCAGCATCTGCACTATCAGCAAGCCTCTTCAAATTGGAAGATGGTATGATCTGCTTCATAATGCGATTGTATATGTTGATTAAGACATCATCAGACAAAGCCCAAACTTGTTTCTTTGTCATACCAGACTAATAAATACTTGAACTTTGATTATACACCACATTTCTAATATACTTTTTCTTCTGAGCTGCAGTTTGTGGTCTTTCCCTTTTTGCTTTAGCTTTCTGAGCATTAATGACCTTTCTTTGTGCAGCTGCAGCTTGCTTCCTTTGTTGACCAAGAGCCACCATCTGTGCAGCAAAGCTCTCACTATTAAAGTCTGCTCCTAAGATAAGATACTTTGAGCTAGAGTAGAATTTGATGCAGCTTGATTAATGTAAGTATCCCATTGTGCATCAGTGAACTGAGTGGACAGTTCATCAATTTCTCTTTGTCTCTCAGGAGTCAAATTGGTAGCAAACTGAGCTTGAAGCATTTGAGCCAATGCTCGACTCTTCTTGATATTCTCATACTCAGCTAGTAGCATTCTTTCTTGTTCTTGCCGTTCCTGTTCACTGACTAGATCAGATCCAAACTCCTCATCAATCATTGCGCCTTTTCCTTTGTCAGCAGGCTTATGAGCAGAATTAGTACTTACAATAGGAACTTCAGAAGAAACACCCATGGAAGTATCAAAAGTAACATGCGGAGGAATATCTTCAACAAGAGTAGGAGAAACACCATCAGTTGGATCCAAATCAAAACTCCTTCCAGCAACAAACACATCATTAGTATCCACTGAAGATGTAGAAGCAGGTTGGGCTTGCACAGATGAAGCTTGACCAAATTCTGGAGCAATATCCATCATAGGAGTGTCAGCAACAACATGCTCTTCAGTAGTTGCAACATCCACACTTTGCAACGTATCCTTGTTCAAATATTGCCTTCTCCTCCTTCTAGAAAACAAAATTGGCTCCTTTTGCTTTACAGATTTAGCAGCCATTGGAGTAGAAGCATTAGATTGTTGAGCCACATTAGCCAAAATATCAAGTAAATCCAAATTAGCATCCACTTGCTCCTCATCAAAAGAAACAACAAATCTCCTGTTGCTACTATGCCCAAGTTGCTCTTCCAAATCCTGAACCTTTCTCTTTAAAACCACAATCTCACCACCAAGTGTAGATCTAGTTTCAGCAAGCTCCCTTTTTAGATCTGCAACCTCTTGGACAGTCCTGTTGAGCAAATCATAAACAGAAGTAAGAGTAATAGGATCCTCAGCTCTACCAGCAGATTGCTCTGTGGTAATGGGAGCTTCATTGGACCTTTCAGTACAAATATGGTCTTGCTCAAATATAGGAGAGCTTTCAACAACAGGTTCTCTTAGAGGACTGGGTGTTGGCATTCTAGCAAAGTCAGTCTCAAACTCATCAGGAGTAACCTGAGAAGGTGGTGGACTAGGTGTATTTGTGGGTAAAGGTGTAGATGGTGGTTGGTCAGGAGAAACATGTGTAGCTTTAGCAGTATTAGAAGGGCCCTCATCCATGGCAACTGCTGGATTACCATCAGTAGCAACAGTAGTAGAGGGTGGAGAACCAACAACATTACCCTCATCAGCAGCCTCATTGCCTAGAGGCAACATAGCTGCTAGCAAAGGATGATGTTCCCCCTCATAATGAGTTTTCATAGAAGCAAACAGTTTAGAAGACATAGTTTCTATGGGACAAAAAGCTTGGACTTGGGTTGTAATGTCTAAGATCATTTGTAAAAACCTAGGGTACATTAAAAAATTATGCTTTTTTCTTTGAACATTTTCAACCATATTATCAAAAATATATTTAGAAAAATTATAAGTTACCCCTTGTGACAGACATACAATCCCACAACCCAATTGAGTAGAAAATTGATCCCATCCCCCTGACTTATTGCTAATACACTGTAGTAAAGTGTGTACCAAAAACCTCCATGTAGGGCATAGCTTGTTCTTCTGCCACATATCAGTTCTCGTACCCTGATATCCCACAGCTCTTAGTCCTTCAAGTATCTCCACAGAATTAGAATGATAAACCCCATCGGCATCTTCCAACTTTAGTTGCCTCCTAATCAAATCCTCCGTTATAACATAATTTGTTCTATCATTTGTAGCTACAATCTCTGTGTCACTTTTTTTCACAGCAGAAGCCCAAAATTGTGTAACCAATGATTCATAAATTACTTCCGGAGAATGCGTTAAAGCATAATGAATCTTTGATCTCTTCAAGAACTCCACCATTGGTTCATATATTTCATGACCTTTTACTTTTCCCAGATAAGCAATTTTGTTATGATCCTTCTTAATTTGAAGCGCCATTAGAGAATTTATGAGAGTGGGTTATGATTCACGCAATTGAAAGTTTGTTTAAATCAAGTGAGGTGGGAATCAGGTATTTTGAGCGAAGATATGTAAATTGGTTAATAATGGAAGTTACCCAATTGATGGTCAAATATATCGGAACTCATGTTGACCATATCTTGCGTGGAAAATAACTTCAACCAATTTCAAACTTAACACTTCAGCAGAAACACGAGTCAAACTGCTGAAGAAGGTCAATCGGTAGAAACAACTCAAGTTGCTAAGTATCCTTCAGTAAATATCTTTTTACTGTGATACCAACTCACATTAATTATCATAACACCTTGAATCCATCTTTAAAACAATCCCAATGCACACTTGACTCATATCAATTACCCCCAATAGTCTTCACAAACCCTAATTTCTCTAAAAATACCACCATCATCAACAAAACCATGTCAACTAAACTAGAGGTTATTGATCCAACCTCCTCTCCATTATCTTCATCATCATCATCATCCAGTGATGATTTTTGCCAATTTTTACGTTCTTCTTATCAAACTAAACCTCAACCTTTGAAGTCCCCCTTTCTCCCTTCTTCTGAAGATGATAGTGTAGTGGATCCAAGTAAGTCTTCTAGTGATTCTGATGACTCATCAGATCGTCTAGAGCCAAGTGCTGTGGTGATAGCACTTCCAGCTTCAACGCATATCGGTAAGGGAAAGGGCAAAAGGAAGATGGAGTGATTGCTTTATGGTGGAACGAGTAGATGGAACAACGGAAGATTTTCATATCATAAATCCATCTACTGTATTCATCTTCGTTTTCATCAATTCATCCTTCCCATTTTGATCCTTAGCTTCTTCGTCGTACTGGTCATGCATATCCAGCGTTTGGAATAGATGATAGAAGCTAGTATAGGTTTAAAAGATCTTGTATAGAACTGGTCTTGTATTCTCCTTTGAAGTTGATTGTAAGTTGTAAGCTGTAAGCTGTAAGCTGTAAACTGTTTCTTGAATGAATGAATCAATTTACTTCAGTACTTCTCTTCAGTAGAAATAATTAGTTCTCTTCAGTACTTGTCTTCAGTAGAAACAGTTAGTTTACTTCAGTAGAAACAAGCTTGTAGCTTACATGACCATATTCCATTAACCATCTTTGGTGAACTTTATCTTATTTATGCATTCTGTAAAACAGACACAGAGAAACACACAAACCAAACCAAACAAAACTAAAAGAACATTAGCAGTTAGTGTTAGCAAACTAAAGATAAACAAAAAGTTACAAAGTTTACAACAAGAATCCTCCCCTAAGGCATATGCCTCCCCTGAGGCCTATGCCTCCTCTTAAACTTTGCAGTTAAGGGTTAAGCATCCCAATATGGACCACTAGGTGTAGAAACCTTGGTCCATCAAAAGCCTTAGTCAGCAAATCTGCCACATTATCATCAGTGTGAACCTTAACCACTTTTATCAAATGTTTTTCATATGCATCTCTTATAAAGTGGTGCCTGATTTGAATATGCTTAGTTCGACTGTGGAAAAATGGATTTTTAACAATGCATATGGTACTTTAATTATCAATAAAAATTGTTGTGTTCATGAAGTTAAACCCATAATCCAACTATTTATTTTGTATCCATAGTACCTGACCACAACAATTTGCAGCAGCAACATACTCTGCTTCAGTAGATGAGGTAGCAACAATAGTTTGTTTCTTGCACTGCCAAGAAATCAATCTTTTTCCAAGGAATTGGCAACCTCTAGTTGTAGATCTTCTATCCAGATTTGTACCAGCATAGTCACTATCAATATATGCTTCCAACTTAAAAAAAGACTCTTTTGGGTACCAAAGACCTAAATGGGGTTGGCCTTTTAGATACTTAAAGATCTTTTTGACTACATTCAGATGGGAAGCAAGTAGAGTGACTTGATGTCTAGAACAAGCACTCACAGCAAAGGTAATATCAGGCCTAGAAGCTGTTTAATACATCAATGAACCAAACATAGATCTGTATAAGTGAACATTCACTGCTGGATCTGGTTCAAGGTTGTTCTTTGGTTTTGGAGCTTCATAAGGTGTAGTGGCAGTTCTGACATTCTCCATATCAAACTTCTTCAAAATGTCTCTCACATATTTCTCCTGATGTATAAAGATACCATCAGGTTTCTACTGAACTTGTAAACCCAAAAAGAAAGTAAGCTCCCCCATGGCACTCATCTGAAACTCTCCCTTCATCAGCTCCTCAAACTCCCTGCACCAAGCTTCCTTTGTGGAGCCAAAGATGATGTCATCCACATAAACTTGCACAAGTATGATGTCTGTGGAATTCTTCTTTAGGAAAAGTGTTTTGTCAATGGCACCTCTTCTATAACCATGCTTCAACAGAAATGATGAA
Organism: Chrysanthemum seticuspe; assembly: GCA_019973895.1. Taxonomy (NCBI): domain Eukaryota; kingdom Viridiplantae; phylum Streptophyta; class Magnoliopsida; order Asterales; family Asteraceae; genus Chrysanthemum; species Chrysanthemum seticuspe. The sequence continues at coordinate 55,941,550 of BPTQ01000004.1, read as the reverse complement.
AGCCTAGCATACCATGCTCTTGGTGCCTGATGTAGTCCATAGAGAGCTTTAACTACCTTGTAAACATGTTTAGGATGATCTGGGTCTTCAAATCCTTTGGGTTGAGTGACATAAACTTCCTCTTCTATTTCACCATACAGAAAAGCACCTTTAACATCCATTTGATATACCATGAATCCCATGTAAGATGCATAGGCCAAGAAAATTCGAATGGCCTCAACTCTAGCAACGGGTGCAAACACTTCATCATAATCAATACCTTCCTCTTGCCTGTACCCTTGAGCCACCAATCTTGCTTTGTTTTTAATCACAACACCCCTTGCATCTCTCTTATTCTTCAAAATCCATTTTATCCCAAAAGCATACTTACCATCAGGTAGTGGTACCAAGATCCAAACTTGCTGATTTTTGAATTGTTGCATCTCTTCTTGAATTGCTTCAAGCCAACTTGAATCTTCAAGAGCTTGAGTAACACTGGTTGGTTCCACTTGAGAAAAAAAACAAGCAAACAGACAATGCTTATAGTCTGTGTGATTGTCCCTTTGCTGATTTGAGACATAGGATAGAAAAGCAACCTGTCCATATTTAGAACTTGTAACAGTCCTTCTAGTTCTGACAAGTGCTAGAGGATCACCAATAACATTGGATTGTGGATGAGCAATGTTGACCCTCTTTGTAGCAGTGGTGTTGACTTCAATGGATGTATCAAGATTAGTCACAGTTGGCTCAAAATCACTATCATAGGAAGGTGAGGTGAAGATTCCAGCTTTAGGTTGATGGTTACCAAGATCTGAAGGACTTGGAAATCGTGTATAGGGTTCTCCAAAGTCTGTGGACACATGAGTAGGAATTGAAGATTCTTCAGGAGAAACAGAAGAACCTTCAAGAGAATCATGATTTCCACTGACTGTTTGTTTAACAATCTCTTCACCAAGCCTTTCAGCATCAAGATTAGCTGCATACTCTTGCTTCTGAAGCCTAGCAAGATCCTATGCATATTGGGACTCATCTTCACTGTTATCAAAAGGAACTTTAGAAGCATCACCTGCAAATTGGTTAGGGGAGAAGGAAGGTACACTAATAGGTTGTTCATCATCCTCAAACTCACTATCTGAGTCAGCATCCATGGTACCTGCATTGTCAGTGGGAGACACTGGTGAACCTGCATTTTGATTAGCCATATGTCTAGAATATCCCAAGTAATCAGTTAAGTAATCCAAGTCAAAAGACCAAACATGTCCTTGACCTTGCACACTGGGCTTATCTTCTAGATACCTCAGGTTAAGTGTCTCCACAATCTTTCTAGCATTCAAATTATATACCTTGTAAGCCTTACTATGAGCCGAATAACCCACAATATACCCCTCATCAGCTTTCTCATCAAATTTACCCAATGGATCACTTATGTTTAAAATGGTCACTTGACATCCAAATGGTTTGAGGTAATGTATAGCAAGAACTTTCCCAGTGAGAAGTTCATAAGGTGTCTTGAAATGAGGTCTAGTAATGGATACCTTGTTCAATACATAGCAAGCTGTGCCAACTGCTTCAGTCCAAAACATGGTAGGTAATTTAGAGTTTGTAAGCATATATCTTGCTGCCTCTATTAGGGTCCTATTCTTTCTTTCAGCCACCCCATTTTGTTGTGGGGTTCTTGGAGTGCTATAGTCCCTTTTTATCCCTTTAGACTTGCAGAGTTCTATTAAAATAACATTCTTGAACTCTGTCCCATTATTACACCGAATACCTTTAACCTTTTTGTTCATCTGGTTTTCAGCAAGGGTAATGAACTCTTTCAACACTGGAGATGTTTCATCTTTAGTGCTCAGAAAGAATACCCAACAAAACCTGCTGAAGTCATCAGTGATTGCCAAACAAAAATACTTGTGGTCAATACTTCTGACTTGGGTTGGACCAAAGAGATCCATGTGTAGCAACTGTAGAGGTTCTGAAATCAAGCTCACTCCAGTAATAGCTTTGTATGAGGCTCTGTGTTGCTTTCCTTTGTTGCAGGCAACACAATTATGTTCATTGGTGAAAACTTTGGAAGGAAGTCCTTCAACTAGACCAAGTTTAGACAGTTTGTTGATGGTCTTGAAGTTCACTTGAGCCATCCTTCTATGCCATTTTGTAGACTCATCCAGGGATGCCTTAGCCACCAAACAAGTTAGATCACCTTCTGGTTGAACATTAGTTAAGTTGAATGTGTATAGATTGTGATTTCTAGGAACTCTCAGTAGAATTGATGTATCTTCTGGTAGTTTGAAGTCTTTAGATAGCACAAGACATTCATCCTCAGAGAAGAATACTTTGTTCTTGGTGTCACATATTTGTGAAACTGAGAACAAGTTGAAGTGTTGCAGTTCTTTGACATAGAACATATTCTCAAAATCCAGTAAAGGTGTTTTGATGGTGCCTTATCCAGTGATTCTACCATCACTTCCACCAAAAGTCACATTGCTTCCTCCTTCTATGGGTATGAAGTTATGCATCATATCTCTGTTTCCTGACATGCTTCTGGAACAACCACTATCAACAATGCCAACTTCCTTGTGCTTAAGAGGATGATCCTACAACAACAACAATAATATATACAAAATATTAGTACACTATAGAGGCTCAAGTCATTACTGACTTGAACCAGCCTTGTGGATCATTAGAGTAATGCCATGCAGATGTATAAGATCCACCATTGTTCTTGGGTTTCCATTGAAATTTAGGTCCTTTTTGATTCCCAGAACAACCTGCTGAGGGCTTCACAGCAGTATCCCGATATCCCTTCCCAGCATTTATAGAGTCAACACAACTAGGCCAAGACAGTTTCTTTTGACCAGCACCTGCACCCATTCTTTGCTCATGAAAATCACAATCTTTAATCAAATGAAATTTGCTTCCACAAACAAAACATGTCTTCCTTTTAGAAGATTTATTCAAAGTAAAAGATGTTCTATTACATGCAAAAGCATTCAATCCACAAGAATTAACAGAATTGTTTTTAACAAACTTAAAAGCATTATTGTGCAAAGTATTAAAAGACAAGTCTTCAGGAGAAACTGTCTTGGAAGTTAATTCCTCAGCAGCAACTCTATAAGGCTTGTAAGTAGTCTTGGGTGTAGGCTTGGGCAAAATCTTGGGAAGGTCTGACTTGTCATTTGAATCACACTGGGTAGAAGAAGTAGACCCTTTGTCAGAGGACTTGTAACTGTCACAACAAGAGACAAAGTCAGTAGATGAAGAATCAGGGTCTGGCAAGTCTCTTGACTTTTTGCCATACAGATGGTGTGATCCATCAAAGTCAATAGTGATGGACAGGTCAATGGGCATATGTTCACCTCTAATAGGTCCACGTACAGCATGTAAATCACCTTCTTTTACAAAATTAGCTAATCCTGCTGGTGTAGATTTACTTGTGTCATCCCTAGCTTCTATCCCTATATACTTCTTAAAGCCTAAACCTATCGCAGTATTAGGATTTTGGCTAGCATAGATGTGACTAGCTAACTTGTTTCCATTCAACAACCATTCTTTATGCCTAGCAATTTCCTCATATAGTTTCTCTTTTAGCACTTTGTTTTCAGGCACTACATCAACTTTTTCTTTCTCAGTGCGTTTTAAATCAATTTTAGTACATTCTAGATCACTTTCTAACACCCTGATCTTTTCATCATAAGCCAATTGATTCTTTTGAAACCAAACTTTTTGTCTTTCTAATGTTTTTAAAGCCTGTTTATAAGCTTCAACTTCAACAAAACATTCATTATATTTAGGTTTCAATTTATCATAGGCTTCTTTAAGTTCATTATAATTTTCACTACAACCAAAAACACACTTATGTACCTGAGAGATGCCCATCAAGGCGACTTGATCACGCCTATCTTCTGAAGTACAACTTGCCAGTAATCCAATATTGTCTGAACTAAGACCTTCCTCATGCTCATGCAGCTTCCAATCAACATGGTCATCCACAGTGACAAAAGCAGAGGAGGCTCCAGCCTTTGAAGTTCCAGCTTCCTTTTGAATCTGTTGATATGAACAATATCTCATCTCATCACCACCTTTCCTATCCTTGCACTCTCTAGAGAAGTGACCCATCTGTCCACAAGTAAAGCACTTGACCTTACTTTTGGTAAATCTTGCTGGATCCTTTCCCTGGAAACCAAACTTCCTTCCAGACTTACTCTCAAACTTTTTGATGTTTAATGAGAGCATGGCCAGTTGCTACCTTAAGTTCATCTCTTCCATCTCCAATGGATCCACCTGTTCAAGATCCTCATAGGCTAGTTGCTGCTGAACATCATAATCAGCAACAAAAGAGTGAATTACATCTTCCAACACACTACTAGACTTAGGCTGATAGCTTGATGAAGTGGTAGTATAGGATGATGATACTGATGAAACAGGGCTTGGAGCATGAGTCACCCTATTTGATGAGGCCCCTACAAATGCTGTTTGACTAGGAGTAGATGAACGATAAGGACTTCTCACATCAGGCTCAAGAGATTTAAGTCTGTTGTACAATTCATCAAAAGTGAGCATATCCAGCCCACCTTTAGCCTTGAGGGCAATGCTGACTTGCAACCAAGATGTGGGTAAAGTGTTGGAAATGTATATATTTACAAACATGTGAATGTCCGGATTCGAACTCGTGACCACGGGATTGCACACATTAGCGAATGAGAATTAAAGTTAATAATTAATGTTTATGTTTACGATTAATTATTGCACATTAAGTCCGTTTAACGATCGTTAAGTACTTAACGGAAAAATGACTAACGATCGTTAAATGAAAAGTGGAAGGACTAGTAATGGAAAATCTTGAAATGAAAAAGTTATGGGTTTCTTTTGGGCTTGTTGTATGGCCGGCCAAGGGGCTTGATCCAAGCCTAATCCCTAACTTGTTTTTCAAGAATTCCATTCACTATATAAGCAAGGCTAGGTTCTAGGGTTTTACTCATATCTTTGTGCATTGAATTAACCCTAGTTCTTTCCTCTCCTCTTTCTCTTGCAATACTCGGCCGAACACCCCCTTGTTAGGGAGTTTGGTTTTGTTTTGTCATTTAACGAGGACTTGTGTTAGATCTAGCAATCGCTTGATTCGTTGGTTAATTCGTGTGTACAAGAACGTGGTTGTAAGACACTATTCTTACACCATTTGGTTTGAGTTGTAGAACGGTAAGGGACAACTCTTTAAACCACTTCTTTGGTTTGATCTAGAGATCTGACATTCGCAAGAGGTACGTTACACATACTTTCAGTTAATTAATTTATTTGTTATGATCTTTAAGTCTTCCGCTGTGTACTCTTGATGTCTTTATGTTTTATTGTATTTTATGTATCATAAATTCAACAGTGGCATCACGAGCCTTGTATAACAAGTAATTAATTACTGAAACACATAATTAAAATAAACATGAATGTGTTATTATTTGTATGCTTAGATCTAGGGTTTGCAAAACCTAAACCCTAATTTTGAGGGGGGGCGTTTTATTTGGTGCCCTAATTAGGGTTTTGTAAACTATTGTTTTAACTGGATTAGAAACCCTAAGATGCATGCAACTTTATGTGTATATGCGTAACTCTGTTTAATTGCATTAATTGTTAAGTGTAATTTTATGTCCATGATAATTATCTGCATGTTTTATCATGGATCTGCTTTTATTGTATGTCTTTCATGTTTAAGTGATATACACTAAATTCTGATAGATCTAAAATTGGGGAAAACCTCAATCATTATTAATTTAATCAATTATGTGCTATGTGGTATATATTTAGTTTTGACTTACGCAATCGATGAATCGATGCATGTGGTTCACCTTGTACATAGATGAAAACGGGTGGAAGTCTTAATTAAATATATGCATATTGACAGATCTAGAATTGGTTATTAATAAGATTTATCAAAAGGTTTGCATGTGGCTATTTGCATGACTTATTTTTTTGTTATGCATTCATTGTTTATTTGTTTATTTTTTCAAATACTTGCTTGTTTGTTAAGTGTAACAAGGGTATTTTTACAAGAAAAATAAACTGACCTAAACAATGGTGAAACATGTATTTTTAAGTTTAGTAATCGTAATCGTTTAATTGATTGATTTTTTGCACAAAATAGTTAGAACGGCTCACCCATTAATGAAAAACTGTGTGATGGGTATAAGGAGGGACCGCATTAAATTGTGACGCCCTAAAGATGAGGGGCATGCTTTGCGCTGACCTGATTCTCCGCTCGTTTGTGCGTCTTAATGGAGCTACCAAGTATTCCTATATGTGTGCATTAAATCTTAAGGGCGAATTAGTTTTAATTCCATGCGCCACTTCGGTGGTAATTATCCGAAACACTAAGTGTTTACACTTATGCAAAAGTACGGTATAATGGATGATAATTAACACTAAATTCCTTGATTGGTGAACCCAATACCTCAATTAAAGTTTGATGATGAAAAGCTTAAACATTAAAACAAGATATAAATGTTTTAATAAAACCTATGCTACGAAGATGAATGCATGACATCTTTGTACATATTTGATTTAACATCAAAATTATTACCCTTAATTTAAGTTTAATGCCATCCAACGAAACGGAAACACCTAAGATTACTTTCTATTTGCGTGAGAACGTGACTTAGATCTTAATCAAAGGGTAAAATGTCCACGTATCGTGAGAACGGGCATGGACGATTTTGCAGTTTCTTAAGTTGGACAACTTAATTGAGTTTTGTAGTGAGAACTGACAACTCAAGGCATAAGATGGGATAAAACATGTTTACATGGCAATTGAAATTGGCTATATGTAAATCCCATAAATCTAGGAATTGCAATTGAAATTGGCAATTGAGCAAAAGCTCTACCACTTTGTATAAGGTTCATTACTAGCAGATCAACTGACGTGATGAGATTATGACAATTTGGATCCTAGTTTTCAGTGAAAATTAAATGGTTATATGTTTATGAACCATGGGTGTTTAATTTTCTTGAAAAGGTTAATTATCGAAAATACTAAAATTGAATTTTGTAATTCTTTTGAATGTATAATTGCAACATTTAACCGTAAACGAAGTTTAGTCTTTGATCAGTAAATTGTTCCATTCTTCTTTCAAACAAATGTTTGATCGAGAATAATTTACCGAAAAGACAAACGAAGTCTCTTTTCCATGGGAGAAGCATGAGACTCAATCCTATTCCTTTTCATGAATGAGAAAGGTATAATATGAACATTTGAATTGTCTAAATTCTAATGTAACTCATAAGCAATGAATTGCACATCTTATTTTCCATAAAGATTTCATTACCATCATTTGGTGAATGAATCCTTTGTAACAACATGAATGTTGGTTAACTGGAAAACATGTATATGAGTTACAAAATTAGAAGCTAGACAAATTACCACGAAAATTGGTAAAAGGCAAACTAGCATATTTTTTCTTGTTGTTTTTCTTTAGCCTTAAAGGTGCTACATACCAATATGGGCATGGTAGGCCTGTTAAGGAAGAAATTGCATACCCAATTTTTCAAGTTAATAACGTTGATGGATAACCCATCATTCATAGAGTAGAATACACCTTTTAATACCTTAGTAATGATTACGTATGGTTCTTTAAAGGTGTAAGAAAGTAAAAAGCAAGAAAGTTGTTTTCACTGGTTATGCAACACTTACAATGTTGTCAGATTCAGTGGGAGCATTTGTGTTGCATTACTGAATAAGAAGTTGTTTTAATGATTTCTAATTCAGTGGGAGCTACAAGCCTTATTTCCTGTGTAGTAACCCAGATTATCTTCAAAGATAATTACTTTCCAATTGTAGGCACTTATGTTTATTTAAGGATAGTCATGTCCGTTTCCTTACTAATCAAATGTAGTCCTACATCTACTGGTTATATCTATGACACAAATCATATTAATCAAATAAACGAACGTGCATCGTGTTGTTTATCTGCTACATGATGTTGTTCCATGCACAAGTGGGAGAAATCTTTATTGTGTTCAAGGTACAACACATATAAATATGATTTAAATGGATTCTCTTGACTGTAAAGTAAGAGAATAACGTTATAATAGGAAGTATACATTTAAATATGTATGATTGCCCTATTAAGAACATGTGTCAAGATGATAACAAAGACTACTTTATTTTAAATATTTATGTCATTCAATATTTAAGAAACACTTGTAGTTACAATTTATGTTACGTGAGAACATGAACTAAATTATAGCCCAAGGTAAAATATCCACGTGCCGTGAGAACGAGCATGGATGATTTTGCAGTTTCTTACGTTGAATATTTCATTGAATGACATAATTAAATGAAGTAATCTAATACTACTTTGAATTTAAGTATTCGTTGAATGACTTAAATATATGTAGTAAATATTAACTTGAAATATTAATTGAAACCTGAGGTGGTGTTCATAATTACTTTAATTATAAATGTTTATGATTCTGTAAAGTCACAAACATGAAGTCTTTTAAAGACTTATAATATAAAGTAAGACGTTAACTTGCTATGTTTTAAGACATATGCATGAAGTCAATGAGTTGATCAATGACTTATAACGTATAGTGGGATTATAACTAATATGTCTTTTGATTTGGTCAAAAATACTTGAGTTATAATGTATGCAATTGACTTGGTAATTCTATTGTACCATTAAGTTTTACTTTGTTGGTAAATAGGTAAGCCAAAGAGTAGATGGTTATCTTAAATATTGTTAGATTATCTTACAATATTAATTCTAATGAAATACCATAGTTTTATGGTATGTTCAGTTAGAAGAATCAAAATCTATTGGCATGTTTGATTCAAGATAACTATAGTTTCTTCTAAAATGTTATCAAGGTTAGTAGATTGAGTATAGATTGAATATACTCAATAAGACTCCAACCTAGAAGATTAATAAGACACCATTTTTATGGAATGTGATGAATCACATTAAATCTTATAAATGAATTTATGAATTTGTTAAACTACTTATAGAGTGAGTTGTAACAAACTAATGTTAGGAACTGTCAATGTTTTTTGTAATATCCCAAAATAGAACAAGTATTGTTGCTCTACTTAATAAACTATTTAAAGGTAATCTTTAAATTGTTAAAGGCAAGTGGGAGTTTTGTTTAGATCTTGAAAGATTGAATTACAAAATACATAATCTTCTAAAATGCACTAGCAAATATCATGATGAGGCTAAACATGTATATGATAGACCTCAATATGATGGAATTGTCATTCATAGATCTGCAAGGATATCTCAGATATTTAATATGTTGAGGAATATGAGTTACAGGATCATGGTAAGCCTGTTAATCATAATTATGAATTTACCAAAAGTTGAATTGTGGTAAATCAATCATACTATGAATGTTGAGATGCTGTCCATAAAGATAATCAATTTTAGATACTTGGTTTATCTAAATGAAGATGATTTTCTTCAAAAGATGAAAACCCTAGTGGTTTAAATCTTTGTGTAGAAATCATATGGACAATATTGTACACGTATTTAATGTATGTCTAGTGATAATAATATTAATCATACTTAAGCAATTAACTATGATTGAATATTCTTTCCTAGATATATTAAATAGAAGTATAAAGATTATAATTGTCATACTTAGTTTCATTGATATGAAAGTTTGACAATGAATATCAAAACTCTTTGTTTTGAAATTACTTTTGCGAGGACGATAAGTAATGCAAAGGAGTTTTATGAATTCAAATAATCTTTGAATATGTACAAACTGCAAGAATCCATGAATGGATATATGCATGCATCTATGAGATGATTCTTATGTTTAATATTAAATCCATGTTTGATTTAATAATTAAAATAAGATTGCTCATAAGTATTCCTGAAAGCTAGTGGGAGTATTATTTTCTTAACTCTTATATGTTGTATGGGCAACTACATTCCACCTAAATTAAGTTTTAGTTGGGAATGAAACTTAGTCTGTAAGATTTGGAAATAAGACATACAACCTTGGAATATATGTTTATTACTATAAACATATGCGGTAAATCAATGAGTCTAATAGAACATGATGGATATATAATGAGATCTTAAAGTCTAACTTGAAGATTCATTATGTACATCATGTTGTAAGATTGTTGTGTCATGCTTGATTACAAGATGATTTGACAACATTGAAAGTTGTTAGTGTAATAAATATTTTAAAAGGAATATGTTTGGATTTAGAATCACATTCCACAGAGATGCTCCAAGATTCTATGGATGAAAATATGGCAATTGTTTCATAATTGTCATTGCCAACAAACTTGAGTTTTGGTAGGCACCAACATTACACTATAACTGTTCAAAGTTTACGGATGTTTAAAGAGCATATTGTTGTACACAATGATGCTAGTATAATTAAGATGACACTTAATTCTAGGCATGGTATCCTTGATGATGACCATGTTGACTAGTTATGCTCAACTAAGAGCATAGTTGCATTATACATTAAAGAATAAAGAATACTTTAAAACTTTAAAGTTTTGAAAGATGATTGTCATAAAAGGGTGGTTCAGGTTATCACGCACCTTATGGAATGATATGACAATATCAAGATATGTGTAAGCATATACAAGAAATTCACTTATTGAATTCTTGAAATAAGTATTCTCAAAATACCTATGGATCAAAGTTAGTTGAAAATATGCCCTGTCAACAAGTATGATTATCATGACTTGAGGCAAAATTCATTAACTAACAATTATCATGCATTGATCTATTTAGTATTTGGATAAAGGATGTTAAACAATTATTATTTATAATGAATTAAAGTACGGTATACGTTTAATTTCATTTATAATATTGTGTCCTGTATTTGCATGTTTAAATCCTTGAATAACTTAAGTTATTCTAAATAGTCCGTTGTCGATCAATAACATGGGAATGGTATTGAATTAAGACAAATCTGAGTATTAGTTAGAATATATTTGAAAGTATATTGATGCGTAGCATGACTAATTTCAGATGATATTCAATGATTTGAATATAGGACTTATCCCACCCGCATGATAATACTTTATGGATCTTTGTCATTAAGTATATCATGGATATTTATCCTCTGACTTGAGGTACAAGAGATATGTATTGGATGTAGTGCATTTTTGTGAAGCAATCTAACGCTACACGTAACTGGTAGTTATAAGGGTTGTTTTCAGAAGTGTTGCGAAATTTATGAATCCTGCTTGTAGTCAAAATGGGATTTGTTTCCTTCAAATTTATTTTGAAGTATAATACTGCTGGGCCTCTCGTAGAGTTGTTAAGATGTTTGCATGGCCATGCCCAAGGTCTTCTGGAATATGTTCAGAAGAATTGGTAATCTTAATCAATCATATAAAGCGAGAAACAGAATAGTTAATTAAGAAATGAGTGAGATCCATATTCTTATTAACATGGTATTAGAAACAAAAGGATGAATATGATGATGAATCATCAAACTTGGTTTTTCTCCAGAAAACCATACACGAGTTGTACCGGGGGCATTGGCGTGTTGCTAGACGCTAACCAATGTCATTTCACGTTTTGTAATCATATCCAAGTGGGAGCTGTTGGAAATGTATATATTTACAAACATGTGAATGTCCGGATTCGAACTCGTGACCACGGGATTGCACACATTAGCGAATGAGAATTAAAGTTAATAATTAATGTTTATGTTTACGATTAATTATTGCACATTAAGTCCGTTTAACGATCGTTAAGTATTTAACGGAAAAATGACTAACGATCGTTAAATGAAAAGTGGAAGGACTAGTAATGGAAAATCTTGAAATGAAAAAGTTATGGGTTTCTTTTGGGCTTGTTGTATGGCCGGCCAAGGGGCTTGATCCAAGCCTAATCCCTAACTTGTTTTTCAAGAATTCCATTCACTATATAAGCAAGGCTAGGTTCTAAGGTTTTACTCATATCTTTGTGCATTGAATTAACCCTAGTTCTTTCCTCTTCTCTTTCTCTTGCAATACTCGGCCAAACACTCCCTTGTTAGGGAGTTTGGTTTTGTTTTGTCATTTAACGAGGACTTGTGTTAGATCTAGCAATCGCTTGATTCGTTGGTTAATTCGTGTGTACAAGAATGTGGTTGTAAGACAATATTCTTACACCATTTGGTTTGAGTTGTAGAACGGTAAGGGACAACTCTTTAAACCACTTCTTTGGTTTGCTCTAGAGATCTGACATTCGCAAGAGGTACGTTACGCATACTTTCAGTTAATTAATTTATTTGTTATGATCTTTAAGTCTTCCGCTGTGTACTCTTGATGTCTTTATGTTTTATTGTATTTTACACTAGAACAAAAAGTAGATTTGGCCACACCGAATATGTGTGACGATATACATATAGTCACACATGTTTTTTCGGCCGTGTGTGACTAAAGGTCGCGCGACCATAGGTACCCTATGGTCACGTGTTTGACTTTTTTTTAGTCTCTATTGCAAAAGAGTAACCAAAACCGTAACATGTGTGACTAATTAGGTACAAATTTTGTTGGATTAATTCGTATTAGTGACCATAAACACTGTATAGTCACACAAAGCATGTTTGTTTTGGGTATTTAGTCACATACAATTAAGCATAAAGTGGCAAAAAGTGTTAATAAGTGTGACCATATGTTGTTTAAGGTGAAGAAATATGTCTTTTGTGTGACTATTGATCATCTAATGGCCACTTGAATTTTATGTTTGTGTGGCCTTTTCTAACATTTAGTCACACAAAGCATGTTTGTTTTGGGTATTTAGTCACATACAATTAATCATAAAGTGGCTAAAAGTGTTAATAAGTATGACCATATTGTGTTTCAAGTGAAGAAAGGTGTCTTTTGTGTGACTATTGATCATCCAATGGCCACATGATTTTTATGTTTGTGTGGCCTTTTCTAACATTTAGTCACACAAATCATGTTTGTTTTGGGTATTTAGTCACATACAATTAACCATAAAGTGGCTAAAAGTGTTAATAAGTGTGACCATATGGTGTTTTAAGTGAAGAAATGTGTTTTTTGTGTGACTATTGATCATCCAATGGCCACTTGAATTTTATGTTTGTGTGGCCTTTTCTAACATTTAGTCACACAAAGCACGTTTCTTTTGGGTATTTAGTCACATCCAATTAATCATAAAGTGGCCAAAAGTGTTAATAAGTGTGACCATATGGTGTTTTAAGTGAAGAAATGTGTGTTTTGTGTGACTATTGCTCATTCAATGGCCACATGAATTTTATGTTTGTGTGGCCTTTTCTAACATTTAGTCACACAAAGCATGTTTCTTTTGGGTATTTAGTCACATGCAATTAACCATAAAGTGGCTAAAAGTGTTAATAAGTGTGACCATATGGTGTTTTAAGTGAAGAAATGTGTGTTTTGTGTGACTATTGATCATCCAATGGCCACTTGAATTTTATGTTTGTGTGGCCTTTTCTAACATTTAGTCACACAAAGCATGTTTCTTTTGGGTATTTAGTCACATTCAATTAATCATAAAGTGGACAAAAGTGTTAATAAGTGTGACCATATGGTGTTTCAAGTGAAGAAATGTGTGTTTTGTGTGACTATTGATCATCCAATGGCCACATGAATTTTATGTTTGTGTGGCCTTTTCTAACATTTAGTCACACAAAGCACGTTTCTTTTGGGTATTTAGTCACATCCAATTAATCATAAAGTGGCCAAAAGTGTTAATAAGTGTGACCATATGGTGTTTTAAGTGAAGAAATGTGTGTTTTGTGTGACTATTGCTCATCCAATGGCCACATGAATTTTATGTTTGTGTGGCCTTTTCTAACATTTAGTCACGCAAAGCATGTTTCTTTTGGGTATTTAGTCACATGCAATTAACCATAAAGTGGCTAAAAGTGTTAATAAGTGTGACCATATGGTGTTTTAAGTGAAGAAATGTGTGTTTTGTGTGACTATTGATCATCCAATGGCCACATGAATTTTATGTTTGTGTGGCCTTTTCTTACATTTAGTCACACAAAGCATGTTTCTTTTGGGTATTTAGTCACATACAAATTAAGCATAAAGTTGCCAAAAGTGTTAATAAGTGTGAGCATATGGTGTTTTAAGTGAAGAAATGTGTGTTTTGTGTGACTATTGCTCATCCAATGGCCACATTAATTTTATGTTTGTGTGGCGCTTTCTAACATTTAGTCACGCATCGAATTAAGCAAACTGTGGCCAAAAAGTGTTAATAATTGTGACTATATGAATCTTTTAGTCACATATAAGAAATCAATATATATCAAAACAAATTCTAATATATAAAAATATATTCAAAATATATTCAAATACAATAAAATTGGAATGTATATAAAATTGTAATGTCGTACATAATAAAATTCTCAATCATTTAACGACTTCTGACTCTTGATCTTCTTAGCTTCCTTTTGCATGGTATGACTAGAGACGTAGCGCTTCGTATGTAATTTAGGTGCAGTTCTGTTCTCACCAATCAGTTTTATGGTACTTGGTGGTGTTACCTGTAGGAAACAAAAGCCGGGGTATCAAACACTGAATTAAATATGAAGAATGATATATGTAGGTTTATAAAACACATGCATCTATGTAGCTTTTCATCGAAAACCACTTGATCCTTTGGCCATGCATAAAAACTACCTACTGCATCCTTAACTGTTTTGAGACCGTTACTTCCTACATCCAGTATGCACGCTGCATCCACTAAAGATTTTTCAATAGACACTCTGTAGCAATCCTTTGGGAGTGGTTTGTTATGAAGCATTTGTTTTCCATCAGTTTTGTACACGGTACCCTCCGCAATAATAGTTGATTTCTTTAAGTGCCACAGTCTGCACTTAATTGCCTAAAAAGATAATTTGTTGCATGTATATATGTATCAGTAATTAATTAAACTAAAGAACATATGAAAATGTTTAAATACATACTTGTGGTAGTACTGTTAATGGAGACTCCTGTTCTTGTGATCCAGAAAGTTGACGTGAAGAATCCTTTCGTTTTGATCTAGTCGATTTCTTAGATGCGACAGATTTAACAGTTTCCTATATGTATAATACACGGTAAATAAATAATGTATGTAGAATTCAAAAATCCCAGGGGGGTGATTTATTACTTACACTTATTTGAATTTCCTTTTCCAAAGTTGCAAGTCCATTAGACTTCTTAATGCTCGCAACTTTCTCACGTCCAGCAACACG
>BPTQ01000004.1:55797413-55920926 GCA_019973895.1 Chrysanthemum seticuspe | reverse complement strand
CTCAAAGATGAGGGACTGATTCTGACAATTCTTCAAACTTGATTATAACTTTCAAAAATCATCCTCAAAGAGTAGAAATCTCCTCAGAAGCATAATTATGATCTTCCGGCTCAGCTTAAGCTCTCTTAATCTCTCGTGCCCGGTTTTACGCCTGATTTGGCTTCTTTTTGTGTGTTTTGACATATCCATACCTGCACAAGCACAAACTCAAGAAAACCACAAATATTAGCAATAAACGGCTCTTACTTGGTTATTTTGGGTTTTATTTGATAAAGAAATGATATGTGTTTTTTCACATATCAAGCGTGTAATATATGGTTGGAAAGAGGAGAAAGAGAGCTTCAAGATGGTGGTGGAGGTGGGTGGTCACGCGCCGTCATGTGGCCGGAGGTGGCTGGACAGTGGCAGCCGCCAGTGGTGGTTATAATTAGGGTTAGGGTTTATTTGGGGAGAGAGAGAGAGTAGAGAGAGAAAGTGAGTATGTGTGTGTTTTTAGTGAGAGAGTGAAAGAGATGAAATGAGGGGAAGGGAGGGGTATATATACTTGGATATTGGGGACTCAAAAATAAATATTTTTGGAGGAGGGGGCGCCGGCCTAACCAAAAGAAGAGGGGCCGTTGTCGCCATTTTTCGTAAAACGTCCCGTTTACCCATTCCCGAGCTCATATATTGTCCCCCGAGTGTCCCACGACGTTCATTCGACTTTCTAACATTGTTATATTCGTTTTTCCACGAGTTTTCACTACTTATTTGCCAATTTTCGAGTTAAGGTCTAAAAATTACAATAATTCTCGTTCTAGGCTTTTCTAGTGCCGAATCAAATAGTGCCTACCAAATAGAGTTAAAACTCTTACGATAACTCATTTAATAATGAAATAAACCGTAAAAACCAATAGACGATATAAAATCAAGTCATGGTTTATAAAAATAGTGATAAAGGAAAAACTCGGTTTAGTTTAACGTAATGCGGTTACCTAAAATAGACTCCCTAAATTGCCAGTTGTCACAGCCTCCCAGCCTCAGAAGAAACCCGTCCCGGGTTTCACTCCAAGTTGCTTGTTGTCATGAAAAGTGTAGGATACTTCCTACGGAAAACGTCCTCACGTTCCCAAGTGAACTCCGGTCCATGCCGGGAGTTCCATCGAACCTTAATAATCGGAATACGGCTATTCTTCAGCCTTTTAATCTCACGGTCCATAATCTCAATCGGTTCCTCAACAAAATTCAATTTCTCATCAATACGAATATCTCTTAAGGGCACCACTATGTTTTCCTCCGAAAGACATTTCTTAAGATTACTAACATGAAAGACATTGTGTACACTACTCAGTTCCGATGGTAGCTCCAGGCGGTATGCTACCAGTCCGATTCTTTCCAGGATTGGAAAGGGACCAATATATCGGGGATTGAGTTTTCCACGTTTCCCAAACGAATCACTCCTTTCCAAGGAGAAACTTTCAACATAACACGATCTCCAACCTGAAATTCTAAAGGTTTACATCTCCTATCGGCATAACTCTTTTGTCTATCACGAGCGGTTTGCAATCGGTTACGAATCTGAACTATCTTTTCAGTGGTTTCTAGGACAAGTTCGGGACCTGTAAGTTGACTCTCGCCAACTTCAGCCCAACAAACAGGAGAACGACATTTTCGGCCATACAGTGCCTCAAATGTAGCGACCTTAATGCTAGAGTGATAACTATTGTTATAGGAGAATTCGGCCAATGGGAGATGTCTCTCCCAGCCTTTGCCGAAATCAATAACACAGGCTCTAAGCATGTCCTCTAAAGTCCGAATGGTTCTCTCGCTCTGACCATCGGTCTGAGGGTGGTAAGCAGTACTCATATCCAAGTTTGTTCCAAATGCTGTCTGTAACGATCTCCAAAAGTGGGATGTAAAACGACTATCCCTATCGGAAATGATAGATATCGGTACTCCATGACGCGATACTACCTCCTTAAGATACAATCGAGCAAGCTTATCGAGACTATTGGTTTCACTAATAGCTAAGAAGTGAGCAGACTTAGTTAAACGATCAACGATTACCCAGATAACGTCATTGTCGCTAACTGTTCTCGGTAATTTAGTGATAAAGTCCATGGTTATTCGCTCCCATTTCCATTCCGGGAGTTTGGGTTGAACTAAGAGTCCTGATGGTTTCTGATGTTTGGCCTTAACTTTAGAACAAGTCAGGCACCAACTGACATACTGAGCTATATCGGCTTTCATATTGGGCCACTAATAAAGTTTCTTAAGATCCTGATACATCTTATCAGCTCTGGGATGAATAGATTATTTTGATTTATGCGACTCGTGCATAATCAACTCACGGATTCCACCATGAAATGGTATCCAGCTTCTGTTTCTGAAGCATAAAGTTCCGTCGGAATGCTTCAAGAAGCCGTTTTCACTTTCTACCATTCCATGAAGATTGTCATAAGGACGGTTCTCTTTCGTCAATGCCTCTGCTTGGGCGGCTAAAATTTGAGATGGTAAGGACGAAACAATGGTCATTCCTAATAATCTAACAAGTAGGGGTGGAATTTCCTCCTTACGACTAAGTGCATCAGCCACAATATTAGCCTTACCAGGATGATAACGAATCTCACAGTCATAATCACTAAGCAATTCCAACCAACGTCATTGTCTCATGTTCAGTTCCTTCTGATCTAAGATATGCTTCAAGCTCTTATGGTCGGTTAATACTACACACTTGGTTCCATACAGATAATGTCTCCAGATCCTAAGAGCAAACACTACAGCACCTAACTCAAGGTCATGGGTGGTGTAGTTTTTCTCATGCTTCTTAAGTTTTCAGGATGCATAAGTAATCACCTTCTCACGTTGCATCAAAACAACACCTAAGCCTTTATACGAAGCGTCGCAGTACACGACAAAATCTTCGCTTCCTTCAGGCAAAGCTAGAATGGGTGCACTACACAACTTCTCCTTCAGAAGCTGGAATGCTTTGTTGGGATTCTTGATTTGATGAGACAAAGTAAATAGAAGAATGAAACAAAGGGACTTAAAGTGACAAAGATGAAACCTACAAAAAGATGGAGGGACTTGCTTGCAAAAGAAGATTTATTATTTAGTCATTCGTAGAGATTTGTAAACTCTAATCCTCTAGTATATAAAGAGGACATGGGATGTAGGTTTTAATAATTAAGTCTTCAATAATGTAGTCAACTAAAGGTGTGTGTGTAACCTAGACGTGTTCCTATAAACGTCTAGGGTTAGAGTTTGTTTAGTTTAGCCTCAAGGATCTTTGATCCTTGTTACAAGTTTAGTGTAACCGTATTATTCTGATCAAATAATATTTGAGGCTTGGAGTGATTATTAAATATAAACCTTGTGTCAATAACAATTAATGTTTTGTTCTATGTTCCGCTGCGTATAACCATTGTTATTGTTAAACCCTAAGGCTCAAAACGATCTCAAGGAGTCATAACGGATTCCACAATTGGTATCAGAGCTTGGGGAGCTCGTTACCTAGGGATTCGCAAGGTTTTATTAGTTGAAGAATGGCGAAAAGAAGAAAAAATTCGAATCTGGAATTTTTCGTATAAGTTTCTGCAGCACTCTTTTGAAACAATCATAACTTTTTCGCTAACCGTTGGATTGTGACGAAATTTTTGGTGGACGTTCTCTATATACCCATCTAACTTTTCACTGGAGGGATCATCGATCTGAGATTTTATGTGAAAGTTATTCAGTGTCGAATATGGCTGCAGTAGGAGGTTTTCAAAATCAAAATTTTTTTTTGGTTTAAGTTATACTACCAGTTGCAACAGCAATTAATTGGTCAATACCATTAATTTAATGGTTTGTGGGGCTGTGATGAGATGTTACATTAATTGGTCGGTCTAAGTTTTCATGAAAGAAGCAAACGATATGGTCTATGGAAGCGTTTGCATGGGTCAGTTTCGATATTTTGCTCAATCTCCTACTAATTGCATTACCAAGGTAATTAATCAAGATACTGTTGTTGTGTTCAAAGCGTCATATACATCGAATTTAATTTGAATGGCTGATACAACAATAATAACCTCGTATTGCTTTTTCCAATTGGGTTTGTCATGTTTCATAATGATTGGCTGATGGTATGTCAATATAATCTTGTACTGGATCAAGATAGTAGGTTGGTTAATTTAATACTTGGTATATTTATAAGAGTTATGGACTTTTTCATATGGTTATCCTCGTACTTCATTAAAGTCTATGGGTCGATTGGTTAAGAATTAAAAGGTCAGTTGTATTGTTTAAGAATAATATTGTTGCTCGTAGCTAATATGTTTGTACTGCCGCATCAAGTTTCTACTACTCGTGGTTTTATTGGTCATCAAAGGTTCAAGCTGAGATAGGAGTGTGTACTAAAATCTTTATTAAAGACGATTTGGACTTTATGGGCTGTTTGCTAGTGATACATCTCATAATGTTGGCTCGAATCATGGTTTGATCTGCTGTTGGTAATATTCTGTATGGAGAAGGTGGGCTGATGATGTACATGGTTTTGTTCGCGGTAAAGTTGTTTAACTGGAAGGTGATCGAAAACTTGTTTTGGAATCGTTCTTGTCGATTGGGTTTGTGATCAGCATAGGAAGTGGTTTGTCGTAAGTGAAAAAAAATTGGTTAACCACTGCTAGTTTGCTTGTTCCACTGCTAGTTAGCTCGTTACCACTGCTAGTCTACCGGTTACCACTGCTAGTGTTCGATTGTGACCACTACTTTAGTTTGATACCACTGCTGTTATAGGTTGGTACTGCCAAGAAAAAATTACTGCCTTTGTGTCACTTTATACTACTGCTTCGCAAATTCTAATCATGGGTCAGTGGCACATACCTCGTATAGTTAGATTTGCTTGGTAATTGGGTTGATATTGATTGTTAAATCAACGAAATTTAACGTGGGAATGTGGTACACATTGTGATTATTATTTAATTGATACTGATTGGTAGGACATCTTGCATGATATTTGAAAGAAGCATGTCACATGGGTCGGTGCTAATATCTATTATGGGTTGATGGCACTCTTGTTCAATGATGTATTATTACGTGAATTTTAATATGCCATATATCAATGAGTTTCTTGCTGCTATACGATTGATGTCACATGCATATAGGATATTGCTCTTAACTTATTCAGTTTGGTTAGCATGGTCTTGGTTTTCAATTAGAATTAAAGTTCCTTCTTAATTTGAGGGGAAGTTGTAAAAGCTTTTGGTACTGAGATTTTTGGCGACACACACAAGAGATTGGTTCACACACACAAGAAGTTTGGAGTTTGGTTATTTGTTCTTAAATGGATTTAAAAAGGTCGTTTTTGGTTTTATTGAAGAATTGATTACGAAGAGGATTATTTATCACTTATTTGAAGGTGAAGTGGAATCACTTGGATACGTGTTTTATCATATCTTAAAATGATCATACCTACTTTTAAGGTAACTTGTTCGTGCTTCAATGATTGTGACGAAGAATTGACATAACACTTAAAGGAGTGACGTTATTGTGCTCGGTGATTATTGTCAAGAGATTGTGGTCTCCCTATACATGGGTATACGTTCGATGTTATCTATAGTGCAAGATATAAGACACAAGTTTGGGTTATTCTACTTCTACATCAAGTTCGTTATATTTGTTTTTCTTCACAAGTGATCATTACAAGGAGCTTACAGATTTGAAGAATCATTTGATGTTCATGCACCACTCAAGGGGAACTTTCTACTGCTTACATTCCCTATTTGTTGATAACAAAAAGGGGAAGATATGTTGGAGTGCAATGGCATGAATTAAGGGGAAGACAAAGGAAGACATGATTTGTTTCATTTAGGGAGATATTTACATCTCAACTTCTGCTACTTCGTCTAGGGAAGTTTGTACACGAATTTGTTTGTTTTGTCATCATCAAATAGGGGAAGATTGTTGGGATTCTTGATTTGATGAGACAAAGTAAATAGAAGAATGAAACAAAGGAACTTAAAGTGACAAAGATGAAACCTACAAAAAGATGGAGGGACTTGCTTGCAAAAGAAGATTTATTATTTAGTCCTTCGTAGAGATTTGTAAACCCTAATCCTCTAGTATATAAAGAGGACATGGGATGTAGGTTTTAATAATTAAGTCTTCCATAATGTAGTCAACTAAAGGTGTGTGTGTAACCTAGACGTGTTCCTATAAACGTCTAGGGTTAGAGTTTGTTTAGTTTAGCCTCAAGGATCTTTGATCCCTGTTACAAGTTTAGTGTAACCGTATTATTCTGATCAAATAATATTTGAGGCTTGGAGTGATTATTAAATATAAACCTTGTCTCAATAACAATTAATGTTTTGTTCTATGTTCCGCTGCGTATAACCATTGTTATTGTTAAACCCTAAGGCTCAAAACGATCTCAAGGAGTCCTAACGGATTTCACATGCTTCTTCTTCCTTTTCTCCCCATTCATACTTAACATCCTTCTGTGTTAGTTTTGTCAGCGACTTATCTATCTTAGAAAATCCCTCAATGAATCTCCTATAGTAGCCTGCTAACCCTAGAAACTGTCGGATTTCTGATGGGTTCTCAGGAGCTGCCCATTCCTTAATGGCATTATTCTTAGCTGGGTCAACATTAACACCTCGACTATCTATCACATGACCTAAGAATTGTACGGACGAAATCCAAAATTCACACTTAGAGAATTTGGCATACAGCTTCTCCTCTCTTAACAATCCTAAAATGAGCCTCAAATGCTCTTTGTGCTCCTCACTACTCTTAGAGTATATCAAGATTTCGTCTATGAATACTATCACAAACTTATCCAGGTATGGCTTACACACTCGGTTCATGAGATCCATGAAAACCGTTGGCGCGTTGGTCAAACCAAACGACATCACTTGGAATTCATAGTGTCCATAACGAGTCCTAAACGCAGTGTTAGGGATATCCTCCTCTCGAACTCTAAGCTGGTGATAACCAGATCATAAATCGATCTGAGAAAAGACACTAGCTCCTTGGAGTTGGTCGGATAGATCATCTATTCTAGGTAACGGATATCGGTTCTTCACTATTATCTTATTCAATTCCCTATAATCAATACACATCCGAAATGATCCATCCTTCTGCTTTACAAACAACATTGGTGCTCCCCACGGTGACGAACTTGGTCGAATGAATCCCTTCTCTGACAATTCTGCCAACTGTTTAGACAGTTCCTCCAATTCTCTTGGAGCAAGTCGATAAGGTGCCCGGGCTACGGGTGTCGCACCGGGTATCAACTCTATTTGGAATTCCACTTGTCGGACAAGTGGAATCCCTGGCAGATCGTCGGGAAACACATTCGGAAATTCTCTAACGACGGGTACATCGTTAAGGTTTCTTTCACTCTTCTCCTCACTTTTCTTTTCAGAAATTCGAGCCAAGAAAAGACAACCTCCTCTATCGATGTACTTCTGGGCCTTAATACAAGAGATGATGCTCAACCGAGAGGGACTTCCACAGTCGCTCCAATCTCCTTGTATGCTCAGAACTTTTCCGCCATACGGCAAACGCACAATCTTCTCATCACAAATGATGTGTGCACCGTTCTTCGATAACCAATCCATTCCGATAATGATGTCAAAACTTCCAAAGGTAACTGGCAATAGGTCTATACTAAACGGGCGGTCTAGGAAACTTAAGGTACAACCTTGAAATACGGTGTCTATCTTCTCTCTATTCCCATTCGCTAATTCTACATCGTAACTAAACCCTAGAGGTGTTTGGGAGATTCCTAGTAATGGCATAAAATTGGTGGATACGAAACTCATATCCGCACCAGTATCAAACATTATGGAAGCATAGCGATTATTGAGAAGGAACGTACCCATAACTACGTTAGGGTCCTCACCAACTTCCTTCCCAATAGCGTAAACACGTGTTGTTCCCATGTCTCTCTGCTGATTCCTAGCACCATAGTTTCCCTGGTTTTCCACAACCTCACGCTTCACAGGGTTTAAGTCATTACCTCCTACACCTCGGTTATCAAATCCTCCTACATTACCGGGATTTCCTCTCATCCACGACTCTCAGCACTCATTCTTAAAGTGTCCTTTCTTTCTACATCTGAAACAGGTGACAGTGGCCTTCCAGTCCGCTCCTTGTGCAGTTTGAGCTGCAACAAGTGGACGAGACCTACAGTCTTTGGCCATGTGTCCTACCTTAGAACACTTCCTACGCACATTAGGGCATAGTCCATGGTGCTGTCGGTTACACCGACCACACATAGGCCTACTACCTTCATAACCTTTCCTTTCTCCATTTCCTATGGCGAACACCCTGGCTGTCTCATGCCGTTTGTTGCCATTCTCTTTAACAACTTCATTCCTCTTCCTCTTATCACTCCTATCATTATTACTCTTGTCTCCTACATCTAGCACATAAGAGTCCATCAAACGCTGAGCCACAATAATTGCCTCATGCAAATTAACTGGCTTCGCAGCGATGACATCATTTCGGGTAGCTATAGGCAATCCATTAGTATACCTCTCAATCTTAAGTTCTTCAGTGCGAACCATATCAGGGCAAAGCAATGATAACTCTTGGAAACGACGAGTATAAGTCGCCATGTCAGTACCCTTAACCTTATGGTTCCAGAACTCACTCTCTAACTTCTTAACTTCATTCCTAGGACAGTAAGTCTTGATCAGGAGAGTCTTAAACTGAGTCCAAGTCATACTATAAGCTACATCAATTCCTATTGATCTGTGATAGTTGTTCCACCAGGTTAACGCTTCGTCCTTCAAGGTATATGTTGCATACTTAACCTTACAATCCTCCTCACAATTACTAACGGCAAACACAGATTCAGTTTTCTCCAACCACCTAGTTAGGTAAACTACTCCCTCAGTTCCTCTAAACTCAATGGGACCACATAATCGGAACTCTTTGTAGGTACAACCTCGAGTTATATTCATCATTAGGGTTCCACTAGAGGTGTTAGATAGATTAGTCTCAGCTAGCAATTCAGCGACACGCTGCGCCACTAACTGGTCAACATGGGTTGGGTTCACAGGTGGAGGGTTTTGTGGAATAGGACCATTCTCAGCATGGTCGTTCACATTCGGGTTTTCTACAGCTGGGTTATCAGGGTTCGGGTTCTCAACAGGTGGAGTGGTCGGGGCCGGATGACGACCTCGACTAACAGGGGCAACCCTAGCAACAAGAGCTGCTTGGTTGTTCCTAAGCGGGTTTCGTCTTGTTGCCATTAATCTGAAGGCAAGAAGAACAGTTTCATAAGTTCACAATTCATGCTCTAAAGATAGAGTTGGGTTCCAAGGATCACTAAATAACGCTCAAATTCATAATCAAGGTCAACAAGGATAACTGTAACACCCCAACCCGACAAGGGTAGAAGTGTCACATTCTGGTGTCATATCAGAACATACAATTAAAAGTTTTACAAGCAAAAGTCTTAAAAATAACGTATCAAGTCATTTAAACAATGACTTACCAAGAAAATTTCGTAAGCCAAAATGTCTAAAATAAAATGAAATCTCCAAACAATAGCCCGACGAAATAAATCCAAATAGTAAGGTAACTAGGGTTGGCCCACTCAGATGATCCAACTCTCAGCCCATCAAAGCCCATCTTCAAACCTAAAACCTGCCGCAAGAAAAGAAATGCGGCTAAGCTTAAAAAGCCCAGTGAACAGATATAACAAAATGAAAGCTAAACATAATCAAAATACAAAAACGAATCAGAGGAGACTGATAACAAAATCGTAACGAATGAGGACAATGAGTCAATGAGGAATCTGCAGAACACAATATTAACATATTTCCCAGAAAGAACAGAAATCAAAAGACCAAAGTACAGAAAAGCAGCGAATCATTAAACAAATACAAACACATATAAATAACCAAACATACAAGTATCAACACACAATCATATCGGAGTTGATGAACAGTATCATAATCAAAACAAGTAACCAAACAATGAACAAGCATATCAGTCAACGGATCAATTAAACATGAATATGGCAAAACAAACAAATCAGAAAATCAACAATTAATAAACATAATAAATATCATAACAAGCTGAGATACTAATAAATGCATAAGCATGTCAGTCACAAGTATAGGTAGGAAATACTGAACGAACATCATAATCAAATGAAGTAACTGAACAAGAATATAGCATGGCAACTAAACAAGTCAACTAGACAGATAACATAAGTGGAACCTTATTTCTTCATGAACTGGTAACATGAACAGAAGTGTAAACATGGTAGTCACAAATAGCAACTAGGATTACTAAATGATAATCATAGCCTACGAAATAACTGAACGAAGTATAACATGATAAACGGCTAAATCAAAGGATTACATATTAGCATGGCAACCAGACGAATCAAATAGTCGCATAATAGCATGGTAAGCGGATAATCGGATATTAGCATGATGACAGATGAATCAGGTAACTACATACTAACATAGTAGATAGAGAAATCATGTAATCATATACCAGCATGGTAAACAGATGGATCAAATAATCATATAATAGCATAGACCACACTTGAATCCCATAATCATATAATAGCTTGGTAAACGGATGAAGTGGTAATCTGAAGTATAAGCTTGGAAGCCAACCGAAATAGAATGGAAGCATAGTAAATCAAATGAACTGAAGACTAAGTATAATAACCAAATGAACTGAAGCATGAGTCCGATAGTCAAAAGAATCACATAAGAATGCTGAGTGAATAAGTAGTCAACTGAATGACTGAAAATGAATCAGAATATCAGATATTCACATAATAACCAAAATCAGAATGTTGTCACGAGCACCTAATACTAAAGGAGATACTCCAATAGCCAAATCTAACAAATCACATATCATAACCCATATCTGCCAAATCATATAATAAATAGAATCAGAATGTTGCCCCGAGCGCCTATACTAAAGGAGATACTCCAATAGCCAAATCTACAAATCATAACCAATATCATATGCAATCTGTCAAATCATATCAAAGTGTACATGGGTAGCTAGCCTAATGTACCAAAATGTGAGGGGGTGTATTGCACACACGCACCACATCACCAAAACTGAACTGAGTACCTAGGATGCATCCATACGCTCCCTGCAAAACAAATCATATATACATATGCCAGTTCAAGACTGTACATACGTATTCATAATGGCCAAGTGTACACATATCATAATCATATCAAAAGGGAACGCCGGGGACTAATCACACCGCCCCAGATAGTGTCATGCCATTGGTGCATCAATGACATGGCCATGGTACCTCCATGGCTAGTTAACTCGGGCAACCAAACCAAACAAATCATACCAAAGCATATCCATAATCATATCATATCCAAACCAATCATATCGATAGAACCGAATCATATCATAGCAAACGGATGTCAACGGATATCACAACAAATGTCATAACAAAACAGATAGAAGATCGATTATCATAACGGATGAAATCATATCAAAGGAATCATAGCAAAGGAATCATAGCAAAGGGAATCATATCAAAGATAAGGAATCAAAGTCAAGGATCGAGAAGTCATGAGAATAAACCCTTAATGAGAAGGGGTAGAATATCTGTACCTTAGCAAATAAAAGCAAATGAAAATGTGAGCACGAAGAAATAACGTCACATCTTCTTCAACGAATCTACACGGATTACGGTTCGTATAATACTTATTAGCTCATTTAAGTCATAATGGATTTATTGCTTATATAAATCGTATTAATATTTTTAGAGTTATTAAGCGTATTCTCATTTTTAGTAATGGACCGAAATAAATACTTTAGGGTAATAATTATTAATTAGCCAAACTTAGGGGTTTAGTAATATGACAATATAGCAAAGTTAGAGGTCAAATATGATAGATTCCAAAGATTAGGGTCAAAAGTGACAAATTGACAAAGTTCAAGGTTTGCATGCGCCCATGCCCAAAGTCTAAGGTTTAAAATGTAAATAACTTATATATAAAATTTAACTAAATCTAGTTTATGCAAAAAGATGCAATACGTTGCATAATGCATTTTCATACACCCGACCCATTTTCATGCTCGTTCGCGGCTCAAACAATTAACATTTACGATCTACTAAATATACATTATGATTAACCCCCGACTCGACTCACCCGACGCACTTTCAAAACTCGAAACGGCTCACACATAAACTCCGCGATCAGCTTTGAACTCACTCCCACAAGACCAAATATAAACTATTTCAAATGCACATTTTCAGCTTTGATCGCGGCTCGTACTACTTATAATCACGGCCAATTAAACATGTCATTCGACTAGCACACGACTCAATTCCCATGACCACTTTTCAAAACGCCATACGACTTGACCATTCATTCCGCGATCACCCTCGAACTTACCCTCAAAACCATGTTAAAACTACATTCATTTGATGCCTTAGACTGAGTTTAATACCCAAGACTCATGCACATGCTATTTGTTCCAAAACCTTTCACACACCCACATGATTAACGAGACACTATTTCCCAAGAACTCACATTCGACCAGCCATTTATAACCACCATCGACCCATGACATGCACATCAATACATATATCATTCATGAAATTTGCATGTTTTAATTTCAAAACCATAACGTACATACTCTTATAGGTCAGTATATTTATAATTCATGCAAAGACAAGTCCAAGAGAAACTCTTACATGCTACTAGGTGATAACAGTTATGGATGATCAAGGTTTTTGGGTTATTAGCATAAGTCTCTTAAATTATAGTTCAACACATGGTCTACACCCACATCATATATAACGACATTACACGACACCGGATTTTACGAGCCAAAACAAATGTCAAATATCACCTGAGATCCTAGACCAAAACTATAAGCTCTCGTTAAATAATGTCTCCGATCTCTAGTTCTAGTATGTTGATCATATTAAACATGTGATTTACTGGTTATAACTGTTTTGTGTATATATGTCTATGTACGTCGAATAGATGAGATCAAAACAAGAATTGTAGGTACCTCAAGATTGGTTCTAATATGTCGAGATAGCCAACAGGATGCTAGAGCCAAGGAAGCACAAAAGAACTCACGAACACCCTCTTTCGAAACCAATAATACCCGCGATCACCTTAAGTCGAACCACCGTGAATCCTATCACCACCTTGCTACCCACTTCGCACTTTGATCTTCCTGGAGAGCAAGGGAAGGAAGGCTAACGATTTTTCTAGTATTAGGTTTTCAATGGGTGAGTGAATTGTGTACATGTGGTAACCGTTTTTAAGAGAGAAAGAAGGAGTTGATTGCCGAAAGTTCTGGTGGACCACTTTTCAATCCAAATCCTTTCCAAAAAATAATGTACTTATCGTTTATTTAAAAAAAAATATGTGTACAAAATAATGTATAGGATCGGTTTTAGCATAAGGGACATATTAATGTGTGATAATTCCAATCATAGGTATTTTTTTTATGTGTTGATTTCATAAATATAAATAGAGTAGGTTCAGCTTAACGGGACAAAGACGAGTAGTAGCTTAGGTTAAAATAAAATATATACATCATATTATAGATTAACTATAGATTAATAAGTCGAATAGTGTAGTCTTTATAATTCACGCTCACGTTCTAAACTTTCGAGTTTTAGTTGATGTGACGATCCTAAAGTTCAAATTATAACGGAAATTTACGAGACGAAAATTTAGGTTATTACAATAACGCTATACCAAAACAAAACAATCGGATACCGAATCATAACTAAAGGATGCACGTTCTAATAACCACAACTCATAGGTTTCAAAAGTGGAAATACATGGAAGGATACGAAGAGATCGAAAATGATCCTAACGACGGTACTACTAAGGTAGCTAGGATAGATCTACATCTCGAACCAAGTACTACTTAGTTTCAAGATGGTACAAAACCATGAATCTAACTCAACACGTCGAGCGTCGCGATCACTAGCCACGTCTACGAATACCACTAACTGATCTCCTAACATCGTCAACCTCTCTCCACAAAGATGCTAACTCAACACGTCGAGCGTCGCGATCACTCTTAAGCTCTGCGACCTCTCTCTCCAACTCACCAATCCTATGCCAAATCGCTCTATCAGCATCACGAGCTGTCGGGAACCCTCTCAGCAGGTCCCCAACCTGCTCCTGGAGCTCCGACATACCCTCACGCAAAATCCTAGTCCTCCTGACTAGAGTACCCATATGAACTCTCAAATTCTCTATACTAGCCCTAGATACTCCAACCAACCGATCCGTCAACTGACTAAGCCTGGTGCCCTGTGATGTAATCCTCTCCCACATCAGACCCGTCTCACCATACTCCTTGGGCTATGAAGCAATCTCCGATGGTATCTCAGATCCTAACGGGCTACCTATATAAGGTGAGTAAGGTGGTGAGTCAATGTTTAAAGGCTGTCCAGGGGACTCAGGCTCAGGCAAAGGAGAACCTGGTCCTGGAGAATGTGCAGGACTCTGCAATGGAGGAGTACCCCCTTCTAGGATATCCTCATCATCCTCCTTCTGAGGATCCTCATCCTCATCTACATACTGCTCCTCATTCTCATGCTCCTCCTCGACCTCATGCTCCTCCTCGCCCTCATCCTTAGGTGGTACACTAGGGGATCTAGGCCTCCTAAGATATGGTGATGCTGGTTGTGATGACAGAAGAGAGTGGGCTACTAAACGGATAGGTGATGATGGTGATCTCACGAACATGCGGGCAGTGCTATAAGCAAGCCTAGGTGTCTGTGCTCGCACTAAGACCTGATGTAAAGTGAGCTGCCTAGATGAGCTAGGACGATCTAATGATGATGAACTAGTGTGACGGTGAATCTCATACGGATCACCCTGCGCAACCGTCGTGAGAGTCAATGCTGACGAACTAGCAACAACAAGGACCTCCTCAGACACATCAAAAGCTAGTAAAGGCATAGTCTGTGACAACGGCATAGGGTAGGTATAAGTGTTCGAAACAACTAGTTTTAACAAGCGCATCAACTTAACCAAAACACATATCACATAATGAAAGCTTTAAAAGTAGAGGTACCGCATTACTCAAAACATGCCTTTAATAAAACACATAAGTTCAATTTCATCACATAATCCCATATCAAATCAATCGAGTTCAAAACTTCCAAAATCATAATATATCGTTTACTCAAAATCATATTTTGTAGTATCTCGATAATCACATCTCATTTACCCAAAATCAATAATTGTATCTCCAAATCTTAACGTTTCCATAATCAGTTCACAATATCCCTTAAAAGTTCATCTCATAATTCAAATCGCAGCTCGTACCATAATCAAATAAGAAGCTTCGGCTTGGCAAGCGGGCGTGCGTCGGTCGAGGATCAATTTTTCTTAAAGTGGTTATAGTTTAGGGTTTATAAAATACCTTATTCTCTATAACCTTGAGCTCTGATACCAATCTGTAACACCCCCAAATCTCGAACGGAAGACTTAATCAAGTTTTTGGGGCGTTACTATTGGATTGGTATCGCACACAAGTATAGTAAAAGATAATCATTTAACCATTCAAAACCAATCCCAAATTTAAATATTAAAAACATTTAATCCAAAAGTATAAATATTAGGCCCAAAACATAGTTTAATAAAATAGGTCCCCATAGTTTATCAGAGTCAGAAATGATCCTTGAACCCCGCCTTCTTGCCAAGCTTCCACCGATCACGTATTCCAAACATCTCTCAAATACCTGAGAAATCATGCTAAAAGGTCAGCTTACGCTGGTGAGTTCATAGGTTTAAGTTCAACAAAATCATAGTGGACCTATAAGAGTTGATTTTCTATGCAAGACCTAGATAGATAAATACTGTTTCACACACTGATCCTACCCGGATCTCCAATCATATCCGGCATCCAGCGATTACTCAGGTCCCGCGACTCTAGTCTAGCACTATCGTGGCAACCTCTAGAACAATTGCCAACCCTGGACTAGGTCGATGTAGAAGTCTATTCTTAGCTAGGCAACGGTTCAACCTAGTCTAAGGCAACAACTACCGCACATCTTATCTAAACAGTCAAGCTGATTGGTGGCAAACCGTCAAGTTATCTCACACAAGCTAGCCACTTGTGAATGGCTAACCCTAAGAAACTTAAAACAGTTCAGACACCAATGCAATGAAGATCAGGAGAGTATAGTGTTTCCCCAGGTCGTTATGTCCCAACGAGCTGTGCGAGAATAATCAAACGTATAGTGATCGAGAGGATTTGAACGGAAAAGAGTTTTGGTTTATTATAACTACAGAAAAAGTATATAAATTACAAGGGCTTAAATGCAAATTAAAGAAAATTAAAAAGATAAAATATATTAAATAAATGCTATCACTATTTGCAAAAATGATATTTTTGATTTTTCTTTTATAAAATTTAAATTAAAAACTACGTGACGTACAAAAGAAAATGTAAAACTGAAACAATATTAATCCTAAAAATATGAAAATGACATTTTTACAAACCTAATGATAAAAAAAAAATTTTAGAAAAAGAAAATTATTTTAAAAACTATTTATCTAATTATTATTAATTAAAAACTAATTTTAACTATTTAATAATACCCTAAAATACAAGAAAATATGAAATAAAGCTAGAAAAATGAAATTATGACTTAGAAAAATCTAAAATAACTAAAGAGAATTTTCAAAACTAATTTTATATTTTTCTGATTATTTTTCTGTTTTCTATGAATTAAAAACTATTTAAAACTAATTAAATTACTAAAAATTACAAATTAAACTATGAAAAATCTGGAAAAATATTTTTTTGACTTTTTATATTTATCTTAACCTAGGAAAAATGAAAACTTATTTTTTTAAAACTTTTCTGAATTAATTGTATTAAAAGCTAATTAAAAATGGCTAAAAACTGTTAAAAATAAAGAAAAATAGCAAACAGTACTAGAAAAATCTGAAAAATTCAAGAAAAGCCTAAAATAATATTATGAATCTAAGAAAAATATAAAAACAGTGGGTTATGTGTAAGAAAATGAAACTGCAAAGACAAGTGCTTATAAATAAGCACTAGCAATAAGCAAATGAACACAATAAGCTACCAAACTAAAACAGAAGCTATAATATGTTATAACTACTAGAAAGCAACTAATTATAACTATCCTAAACCTCTAAATTACCAGCTACACAGATTTGATTATTTTGAGTTCAAGTGCTAAACAGTTATGAGGTGCTCACTTGCAGCCTAAGAATAAGCTACCAAATAAGCTGAGAATCAAAAACAAGATGTTGGAACTTAAAGAAGACCTGGCCAAGAACTTGTAAACCAAAATTGAGCCTTGGACAAGCTCTTATGAGCTTGTTACAAACCCTGCTTAAAACCTGTGCAGACTCAGTATTAACTGAGTCAGTGCACAGGGTAAATAAGCCCTGTTGACAAGCTGATTTGGGGCTTGTAAAAAATTACAAAAATTCAATAAAAATTACAATAAGTAACTAGACCAGCTGAACTAGAAAAACCCCAAGTTTCACTTGATTTGACCCAAAACTGAACCCATGAAAAATCATCCAAGGTGGGCTCAAACCGACTTTTTCATGTTTTTGACTTTTGAAACAGTTTGGAGATTTTGACTTTGATGAACTTTGAGACCAATTTGTGGACTGATCTTGATGTTAAATGATGAAATGAACTTAATGCAATCTATGTCTATGATATCTAAGTACAAAACAAGTTTTTACTTTTATTAAATCTCAACAGTTAAGCAAATAAGACAGATTAATGATGATTTTGACTTTGAGAGTTCTAGTGCACAAGTAACTGACCAATTGGGTGATATTACAACTAATTGAGACTAAAGCAACAGGTATCAACCACTGATCAAACCTCAAACATAGTTAATGCAGCAAATCCAAACACTACTTACTCTACTGATTTGCAATTTTAACTGAGCTAATTACTGATTCAGCTTATATAATTGACTAAACTGAGTTTAGCAAACATAAATACAACTTAATTAACAGATAAGAACTAATCTAAACTACAGCTACAGATCATGCAGTGAAACTTGAAAATTAACTTACATTTGGTCCTAGCCACTATGGCTTGAGATTAATCAACCAAAGAACCACTAGCCTATTTCTATCAACCCAAATCATTCTAATTCAACCCATTTCCATGCTGCATCACAATTATCCATTCCCATATCTGCTTGAACCAATTTTCAACAAGGTTTGACTTTTGTTGACCCAATGCCTAAGTTGCTTAAATTTGAGTTATAAGCTTATAAAAAGCTATAAGCAGCTTATATAAGCTTATTTGGATTGAAAAAATGAGATTCTAATAGCTTGGATATAAGAATTCGAAACTGAATTTTGCTACAGTGACCATGAAACATGAAATCTTAATACAAACTTGAATTGATACTTAAAAAGAGTTTCAATACACTGAAATTACTAAGTTGGATTCAAATAAACTTGATGTTACAACTGAGAAACATAAAAAGCTTAAAATGACATACATTTGGAAAATAAACTAAGTACTACTTTTCTCTTGCTTCTTCTTCCTCTTTTTATACACCATAAAGCTTCCACGTGTCCTCTGAGCAAATCCCACTAATAATCTTAACCATTGGATCAGTTTAGTGGTTTATAGCCATTGATTCACTTTTGGCGGGAAAGTGAGATATTGCAACTGGGAAAGGTTTGAGTGCAAGGGGAAGGAGCATTAAATGCGTTTGGCTGTTAGGTGCTTGGAGGGGGAACAAAGCGTGAAGTAGGGTGGAGTTGCAGGTATAGGTGGGTGAAGAGGGGACAGTGGAGGGAAAAGGGTGGCTGGGTGGTTTTAAACCGTGGGTATTTGGGTTGGATCGGGTTAAAAGGGTTGGACTGGACCGGGTTGTGGGATTATTTTGGGTTGGACTAGGGATTTATTTTGAATTCATTTGAGACTATAGGGACTAAAACTGCCAAACTGAAAATTCAGGGACCACGAATGTAAATTCTACAAATGTAATCCAAGGGTAGGTTTTGACAATCTCTGAAAATTCCAAGGATCAAACTGCAAATCTCTAATATTCCACGGACCAAATCTGTCATTTTAGAAGTTGTAGGACTGAACTTGTAATTTCTCAAAACTTTTGACATTTTTCACCAAAGGACTAATTATGACAATTTATGATTCCAAAATGACCTTTGGTGACTTTTCTTTTAAAATAAGCGCTCAGGGACTATTTCTGTCAATTTTTGAAAGTCGGGGGACTGAAACTGCCAATTATGCAAACTTTGCTCGCTTTTCATCTGTTTTTAAACATTTTACATCTGAAACATATAAAATGCAATTTTGAGATATTTTCAGTATTTTGATGCATTTCTGAGCATTTTTAAACGTTTTGCAGTTCAGATTTGACCAAAAATGATGAGTATTTACACACTCATCAATCCCCCACACTAAACTATTGCTAGTCCCTAGCAATCTTTTGAGAAAAACTTAATGGATTTGAGTCTCTTTACCAAAAGCCATTACTTCTGGAGTAGCCAAATGTTTCAGTTCAAGTAAGAACTATGGTACATTGATAACCATGTGATTTTGAGCAAACCACCAGCTTCCAACGGATTTGATTTGTCTTTACCAGAAGCCGTTTGCTCTGGACTAGCCAACTCTTAGATAAATTATCAATATTATCTTTGGTGAGCTGATTACCAATTATGGTTTTTCCACTGCCTTTACCACAAGCCATAAACTTGCGGGCTAGCCGACTCTTCACTAATTAAAGATATGGTGAGCTGAACACCATACAATTTTGGGCAAATTGCAAGCCGTCAACAGATTTAAGATATCTTTACCAAGAACCGTTTGCTCCTGGATTAGCCAATCCTTTTGTTTATTAGACATGGCGGACTGATAACCGTAATCTGAGTAAGTGCAAGACACTTACTCCAAAAAAAAATTTGGCCAAAAATGGGGGAATTGGGCGGTATAATTACATGATAAAATTCGTGAGAATTCCCCCCACACTAGAAATGAATATTGCCCTCAATATTCAAAGTACCGGCGGTTATGCCGAAACTAAGAACGTAAAAGGGAAATACTACGGCCATTATTTTGAATGTTTTTTTTTTTTTTTTTTTTTTTTTTTTTTTTTTGAAACTCTTATATACAACAGTGGGGGGCATCTCCCCCACACTAGGGTGGTAGAAAGTAGAAAGAAGTCAGAAATATGGGTGAAAACCCATATGGCATGCTACTGTTTTTGATTCCCGAGTCGCTAGCTTGACTCAATTCCCGCATTCATTGGTTCATGGGGAAAGTTTGAAGATCCGGGACAACCACAGGAGGTATGTCCTCTCCAAAATAATGCTTCAACCGATGACCATTCACTTTAAAGTTTGGACCATCGGGTTGAGATAACTCAATGGTTCCATATGGGAATACTTTAGTAATGGTGAATGGTCCAGACCAGCGGGATTTTAGTTTTCCCGAGAAAATCTTCAATCTTGAATTGAAAAGAAGGACTCGATCACCGACGTTGAAAACGCGGTTCTTGATTTTGGAGTCATGAATCTTCTTTGTCTTTTCTTTATAGATCAAAGAGTTCTCGTATGCTTGATCACGGAGTTCATTTAATTCATTCATTTGAACTTTCCGGTGATCACCAGCTGTCTGAATATCGAAGTTGGCATGTTTCAAGGCCCAGTATGCCTTTTGCTCAAGTTCAACCGGCAGATGACACGCCTTCCCGTATACAAGCTTGTATGGAGTACACCCGATGGGTGTTTTATAAGCTGTACGGAAGGCCCAGAGTGCGTCATCTAGCTTATCCGACCAAGAGGCACGGTTTTCGCCAACCGTCCTCTCCATAATTCTTTTAATCCCTCGGTTGGAAACTTCCACTTGCCCACTTGTTTGGGGGTGGTACGCAGTAGAGAGACGGTGAGTTACACCATACTTTTGCATGACTCTGTCAAATTGGTCATTGCAAAAATGCGTACCACGATCACTGATTATAGCTCGTGGAGTTCCAAACCTAGCAAAAAGAGATTTTAAGAATTTCACAACAACTCGGGCATCGTTGGTAGGCAAAGCCTTAGCTTCAACCTATTTTGACAAATAGTCAACGGCCACGAGTATGTATTTATTACCGCCAGATGAAGGAAATGGCCCCATAAAGTCAATGCCCCAGATGTCAAAAATCTCACACACTTGAATGGCGTTTTGCGGCATTTCATTTGTTTGTGAGATATTCCCGTGACATTGACAAGCGTCACAGGTTTTGACAAATTCATGGGCATCCTTATAAATCGTGGGCCAATAGAATCCGGAATCAAACACCTTCTTGGCGGTGTAGTTGGGGCTATGATGTCCCCCAGTAGGTCCAGAATGGCAAGCCTTGAGAATGTCATTGGCTTCCTGACCATACACACATCGCCTAATGACTTGATCCGCGCAAATTTTGAACAAGTAGGGGTCATCCCAGAAGTAATGTTTTACATCTTTAAAGAATTTGTTTTTCTGTTGGGACGACATCCCTTTCACCACAAAGTTACCCGCATGGTAATTTGCAAAGTCAGCAAACCATGGGGTAGAGGAGTCTCCACGAAAAGAAACCATATTGAGTGTTTCGAGAGGAAATGTTTCGTTTATTTCCTTTTTCTCAAACACATCTTGGTGAGGGTTTTCTAGACGGGACAGATGATCAGCAGCCAGGTTCTTAGCTCCTTTTTTATCACGTATAATGATATCAAATTCTTGTAGGAGGAGAACCTAACGGAGCAATCTCGGCTTTGCATCTTGTTTTGCAAAGAGATATTTGAGAGCCGAGTGATCCGTATACACCACACATTTGGTCAAGATTAAGTACGGCCGAAACTTTTCAAACGCATACACCACAACTAATAATTCTTTTTCTGTAGTGGTGTAATGGGTTTGGGCTTCAGTCATAGTCTTACTTGCGTAGTGGATAGGCTGAAAATGCTTGGTTTTTCGTTTCCCCAAGACTGCACCGATAGCAAAATCACTTGCATCGCACATGAGCTCAAAGGGTAAATCCCAGTCGGGGGCAACTAGAATGGGTGCTTCCGTAAGCTTTTTCTTTAATGTTTCAAAAGCTTCGATGCACTCAGGTGAGAAGATAAAAGGAGCATCTTTTTCAAGAAGATGGGTCATAGGCCGAGCGATTTTAGAAAAATCTTGTATGAATCTACGATAAAACCCGGCATGACCAAGAAAACTCCTAATACCTTTGACGGTAGTAGGATGAGGCAATTTGGCAATAACATCAACTTTTGCTCTATCTACCTCAATCCCGTTTTTGGAAATCTTATGGCCAAGGACTATGCCTTCTTTGACCATAAAGTGGCTCTTCTCCCAATTTAGACAAAGATTGGTGTCTTCACACCTTTTGATCATTTTATCTAAATGGGAGAGACATGTCTGAAATGAGTCCCCAATGACCGAGAAGTCATCCATAAACACCTCCATTGTTTCCCCGATCATGTCGTGGAAAATTGCCATCATACATCGTTGGAACGTGCCAGGAGCGTTACATAAGCCAAAAGGCATACGTCTGTAGGCAAATGTTCCGTATGGGCAGGTGAATGTGGTCTTTTCTTGATCCAGCGGATCAATGGGGATCTGAAAATACCCCGAGAAACCATCAAGGAAACAATAGTATTCGTTCCCTGCCAATCTCTCAAGCATCTGATCCATGAAGGGTAGAGGAAAATGGTCTTTACGGGTGGCTTCGTTTAACTTGCGATAGTCAATACACACTCGCCATCCCGTAACCAATCGAGTTGGAATTAACTCGTTTTCTTCATTTGTGACAACAGTTATGCCACCCTTTTTTGGAACACAGTGAATGGGACTAACCCAAGGACTATCAGAGATCGGGTAAATTAAACCGGCATTAAGAAGTTTGAGAACCTCATGTTTGATAACCTCATGAATCTTAGGATTCACCCTTCTCTGATGTTGGACTGCTGGTTTGAAGTCATCCTCCATTAAGATTTTGTGAGTACAAAACTCAGGGTTGATACCCTTAATGTCGGAGAGTTTCCAAGCAATTGCTTGCTTGTTTGACTTCAAGACCTTTATGAGAGCAGTCCTCTCCTCCTCAGTTAAGTATTTAGCAATTATGACGGGTAATTTATCATCACCCTCCAAGAATGCATACTCAAGATGAGGAGGTAGGTCCTTAAGTTCAACCTCGGGAAATTCTTTAGTAGAAGTTTGTACTGACTTGATTTCCTCATTTGTGATCTTTTTCGGAGGGAGTGAAGGTAATGGATCTTCATTTAACAATTGCTCGAGATAAAGGATATCCCCCTCCGAATCATAAACACCATCAATTCCAGGCGGAATTGATTCATCAGTAGCAAAAAATTCATCGATCTCTTCAAGAAAGAAGTCACCTCCCTCAAACGGAGTGAGAAAGGGGGAAGAGTCGACAAT
Organism: Chrysanthemum seticuspe; assembly: GCA_019973895.1. Classification (NCBI taxonomy): domain Eukaryota; kingdom Viridiplantae; phylum Streptophyta; class Magnoliopsida; order Asterales; family Asteraceae; genus Chrysanthemum; species Chrysanthemum seticuspe. The sequence goes on along the minus strand of BPTQ01000004.1, from coordinate 55,897,523 downwards.
GATTGGTTGAGAAGATGTGGTGGAATCCCCACTCACAGAATTATGAAGATAACCAAGAAACTCTTGAGAGTACTCCTCTAAAGCAATATCAATTACATCGACTCGATTAATTGATTCAGTATCATAATTTGAGGAGTACCTCGAAGTTTGATCAAGGTTAAAGGTAACAGCTTCATTACCCACACGTAACGTGATTTCCTGCTCAAATACATCAATAAGAGCACGGCCCGTTCTCAGGAATCCTCTTCCAACAATGAGGGGAACCCGAGGATCTGCATCGAAATCAACAACCCCAAAGTCAGCTGGAAAATGGAACTTTCCTACTTTCACAAATACATCCTTGGCGATGCCAAGAGGACGCGATATAGAACGATCTGCAAGCTCAAGAGTCATGCAGGTAGGAATAAGTTCTGGAAGAGAAAGCTTCTTCCATACTGAATAAGGCATCAGATTGATGCTTGCACCAAGATCGGCGAGGGCAAAGCATTCAATCATTCCTGGAAAAACACAAGGGAGAAGAAATTTTCCAGGATCTCCTAGCTTCTCGGGAAGCTTCTTTAACAGAACTGCTGAGCAATTCTCATTCAAAGGAGTTTTGGCCATTTCAAACAGCTTTTCCTTATTGCTTAGCATGTGTTTGAGAGTTGATGCAAACTTGGGCATCAACATGATAGCATCCGCAAAGCTTATGTCAAAATGTAGCTCTTGGAAAATTTGAAATTTTTTTTCCATTTGATGACTGGCTTTTTCGCGGAGTTTTTGCTCATTCAAACGTGAGAGGTAAGGAATAGAAGTTTTGGATTTAGGGTTGCCAACTGGAGGTTAAAAAACAACTCCAGGTTTGGTCTTGGGTTTCGGGACAACTTGAGGATGGACATTGCTGGTACCTCTGTTATTAGTAGGAAGTTCCTTGTCCTTTGTCGCCTCAGGTTCACTTTCCACTACCTTCGGGAGAGAAGAAGAAGAGGTAGTAGGAATAGCGGGTCCATGATATGAAGCACCACTTTTGGTTGTGATCGTCTTTGCATCGCCCCTCGGATTAGCGATCGTGTTGCTAGGTAAAGTACCTGAGCCCGAGGGTCGATCATTTAAAGACTTCTTAATGTCAGAAATCTGGCTAACCAACAACCGATTCATTTCCTCTTGGGATTTCATGAATTGTTTCAACAACTCATCAGATGATGGTCCAGTTGGAACAATGGCTTGAGTTTGCACAGGAAAATTCTGGCCTCTATTGTTAGGATTAGGGCCTTGATTCTGAAAATTTCTTTTATTATTGCCATGAAAATACCCTGGGTTGAAATTTCCCTGACCTTGGTTTCTATTGAAATTTCCCTGGTTTTGGAAATTTTGATTTTGATTTTGAAAACCGTTGTTTTGACTAAAATTACCTTGGTTTTGAAAACCTTGGTTTTAAAAACCTTGGTTTGGTCTATTTTGATTTTGATTACGGTTTTGGTTGAAACCGGGAGGTCCAGGGTAGTGGTTAGGACGGTGGTTCGGGTCTATAGGAGCACGATATTGGTTGCCTCCCTGATTAGAAATCCCGCCCACAACATTAGCTTCAAAGGGGTTACCATCGGTGGCCATACAGTTGTAGTAGGCATGGGGGCCACCGCAAGTAACACAGACTTCCACTTTCTTAACTTCAGCAGGAGGTGAAGTTTGTGGAAAAGAGACTTTCTTTTGGTTGGAGAGAACCAAAGCTTGAATTGCTTCCGTGAGTTTGTCAATCTTAGCATCGGTGCTAGATTGACTCACGGGCGATGAAGAAGAAGGACCAACACTGACTTGGGAAACAACCGGCTTGCTTCGTGCAGTGCGGACTTTAGACTTGTTTTCAATGATCGCTAAAGCTTCTTTGACAGTTTTGCTCAAGAAATTTCCTCCAGCGGAGGAATTGAGAGAATCTTGATCAGATTGACTAACTCCATTATAGAAAGTATCGAGTTGCATCAACTCGGAGAAACCGTGGTGAGGACATTTGCGGAGCAATTCCTTAAAACGATCCCACGATTCACTGAAGGATTCATCAAACTTTTGTGTAAACTTGATGATTTCATTTTTAAGACTCGTGGTTTTGGAAGGTGGATAAAACTCATTCACAAATTTCTTCACCAGGTCTTCCCATGTCTCAATTGACTGAGGGGGTTGTTTTTCAAGCCAAATCCGGGCTTGTCCCTCAAGAGAAAATGGGAACAGAAGAAGCTTAACAGCATCTGTAGGGACATTCTTGTATTTGATGGTAGATGCAATCTTGTTAAACCATCGAATATGAGCATGAGGATCATCCCGCTCAAAACCATAGAATTGACTTGAGGTTACAAGATTCAGTAACACAGTCTTGAGTTCAAAATTTTCAGCCACAATGGCTGGGATAACAATAGCATCTCCATACCCGTCGATGGGTGCCTGGAGAAGCTCACACATAGGACGTTCTTCCGCCATGATAACGGAAGTAGTGTGAGCAGTCTGGATCTCAGATCCGACTGATGGGGCAGAAAGTCTACGGACACGCCTTCTTGGAATCTTGACAAGCTCACGAAATGGGCTCACAGATCTAGAAGAGCGGGTGCGCATACACTAGAATTAACTCTAAGAGATCTTAGAGTTAAGGAAAGGAATGGGAATTATGAAAATGAATTATGAAAATGGGGTAAGAAGAATCTTTTTTGGTTTTCTGGTTTTGAAAAGTATATATAACAACAAATCCAATTAAAACAAAATCGAGGCAAAACAACAGTGAACTTAAACCAATAATCACAAGATGAATGGCTTCTTTGAAAAAGGTACACCAATCACAAGGACACAAAGGCAAGTTTTAAATCTTTGGTACGGGAACTTATTATGGTCGTACCCCCAGTTAGGTAGTACACTGCCTTGGTTTGCGGTGGTAATCTTTTATGTTGTTATTATTAAACAAAGAAAACGACAAATCTTTTTGTATTTTTATCTTTGATACATATATAGAAACAAAAGGAAAATATTTTTGTGTTTTATACGTTTTTGGATGTTTTTGGGTTTTTGGATTTTTTTATAAGAAAATATATATAGATATAGATAGATGGTATGAACAAAGAGTGAATATTCAAGTCACTAATCTGCTAAACGGCAGCGGCGCCAAAATTTGATTGGTGGCAAACCGTCAAGTTATCTCACACAAGCTAGCCACTTGTGAATGGCTAACCGTAAGAAACTTAAAACAGTTCAGACACCAATGCAATGAAGATCAGGAGAGTATAGTGTTTCCCCAGGTCGTTATGTCCCAACGAGCTGTGCGAGAATAATCAAACGTATAGTGATCGAGAGGATTTGAACGGAAAAGAGTTTTGATTTATTATAACTACAGAAAAAGTATATAAATTACAAGGGCTTAAATGCAAATTAAAGAAAATTAAAAAGATAAAATATATTAAATAAATGCTATCACTATTTGCAAAAATGATATTTTTGATTTTTCTTTTATAAAACTTAAATTAAAAACTACGTGACGTACAAAAGAAAATGTAAAACTGAAACAATATTAATCCTAAAAATATGAAAATGACATTTTTACAAACCTAATGATAAAAGAAAATTTTTAGAAAAAGAAAATTATTTTAAAAACTATTTATCTAATTATTATTAATTAAAAACTATTTTTAACTATTTAATAATACCCTAAAATACAAGAAAATATGAAATAAAGCTAGAAAAATGAAATTATGACTTAGAAAAATATAAAATAACTAAAGAGAATTTTCAAAACTAATTTTATATTTTTATGATTATTTTTCTATTTTCTATGAATTAAAAACTATTTAAAACTAATTAAATTACTAAAAATTAAAAATTAAACTATGAAAAATCTGGAAAAATATTTTTTTGACTTTTTATATTTATCTTAACCTAGGAAAAATGAAAATTTATTTTTTTGAAACTTTTCTGAATTAATTGTATTAAAAGCTAATTAAAAATGGCTAAAAACTGTTAAAAATAAAGAGAAATAGCAAACAGTACTGGAAAAATCTGAAAAATTCAAGAAAAGCCTAAAATAATATTATGAATCTAAGAAAAATATAAAAACAGTGGGTTATGTGTAAGAAAATGAAACTGCAAAGACAAGTGCTTATAAATAAGCACTAGCAATAAGCAAATGAACACAATAAGCTACCAAACTAAAACAGAAGCTATAATATGTTATAACTACTAGAAAGCAACTAATTATAACTATCCTAAACCTCTAAATTACCAGCTACACAGATTTGATTATTTTGAGTTCAAGTGCTAAACAGTTATGAGGTGCTCACTTGCAGCCTAAGAATAAGCTACCAAATAAGCTGAGAATCAAAAACAAGATGTTGGAACTTAAAGAAGACCTGGCCAAGAACTTGTAAACCAAAATTGAGCCTTGGACAAGCTCTTATGAGCTTGTTACAAACCCTGCTTAAAACCTGTGCAGACTCAGTATTAACTGAGTTAGTGCACAGGGTAAATAAGCCCTGTTGACAAGCTGATTTGGGGCTTGTAAAAAATTACAAAAATTCAATAAAAATTACAATAAGTAACTAGACCAGCTGAGCTAGAAAAACCCCAAGTTTCACTTGATTTGACCCAAAACTGAACCCATGAAAAATCATCCAAGGTGGGCTCAAACCGACTTTTTCATGTTTTTGACTTTTGAAACAGTTTGGAGATTTTGACTTTGATGAACTTTGAGACCAATTTGTGGACTGATCTTGATGTTAAATGATGAAATGAACTTAATGCAATCTATGTCTATGATATCTAAGTACAAAACAAGTTTTTACTTTTATTAAATCTCAACAGTTAAGCAAATAAGACAGATTAATGATGATTTTGACTTTGAGAGTTATAGTGCACAAGTAACTGACCAATTGGGTGATATTACAACTAATTGAGACTAAAGCAACAGGTATCAACCACTGATCAAACCTCAAACATAGTTAATGCAGCAAATCCAAACACTACTTATTCTACTGATTTGCAATTTTAACTGAGCTAATTACTGATTCAGCTTATATAATTGACTAAACTGAGTTTAGCTAACCTAAATACAACTTAATTAACAGATAAGAACTAATCTAAACCACAGCTACAGATCATGCAGTGAAACTTGAAAATTAACTTACATTTGGTCCTAGCCACTATGGCTTGAGATCAATCAACCAAAGAACCACTAGCCTATTTCTATCAACCCAAATCATTCTAATTCAACCCATTTCCATGCTGCATCACAATTATCCATTCCCATATCTGCTTGAACCAATTTTCAACAAGGTTTGACATTTGTTGACCCAATGCCTAAGTTTCTTAAATTTGAGTTATAAGCTTATAAAAAGCTATAAGCAGCTTATATAAGCTTATTTGGATTGAAAAAATGAGATTCTAATAGCTTGGATATAAGAATTCGAAACTGAATTTTGCTACAGTGACCATGAAACATGAAATCTTAATACAAACTTGAATTGATACTTAAAAAGAATTTCAATACACTGAAATTACTAAGTTGGATTTAAATAAACTTGATGTTACAACTGAGAAACATAAAAAGCTTAAAATGACATACATTTGGAAAATAAACTAAGTACTACTTTTCTCTTGCTTCTTCTTCCTCTTTTTATACACCATAAAGCTTCCACGTGTCCTCTGAGCAAATCCCACTAATAATCTTAACCATTGGATCAGTTTAGTGGTTTATAGCCATTGATTCACTTTTGGCGGGAAAGTGAGATATTGAAACTGTGACAGGTTTGAGTGCAAGGGGGAAGGAGCATTAAATGCGTTTGGCTGTTAGGTGCTTGGAGGGGGAACAAAGCGTGGAGTAGGGTGGAGTTGCAGGTATAGGTGGGTGAAGAGGGGACAGTGGAGGGAAAAGGGTGGCTGGGTGGTTTTAAACCGTGGGTATTTGGGTTGGATTGGGTTAAAAGGGTTGGACTGGACCGGGTTGTGGGATTATTGGGCTTGGGATTATTTTGGGTTGGACTAGGGATTTATTTTGAATCCATTTGAGACTATAGGGACTAAAACTGCCAAACTGAAAATTCAGGGACCACGAATGTAAATTCTACAAATGTAATCCAAGGGTAGGTTTTGACAATCTCTGAAAATTCCAAGGATCAAACTGCAAATCTCTAATATTCCAGGGACCAAATCTGTCATTTTAGAAGTTGTAGGACTGAACTTGTAATTTCTCAAAACTTTTGACATTTTTCACCAAAGGACTAATTATGACAATTTATGATTCCAAAATGACCTTTGGTGACTTTTCTTTTAAAATAAGCGCTCAGGGACTATTTCTGTCAATTTTTGAAAGTCGGGGGACTGAAACTGCCAATTATGCAAACTTTGCTCGCTTTTCATCTGATTTTAAATATTTTGCATCTGAAACATATAAAATGCAATTTTGAGATATTTTCAGTATTTTGATGCATTTCTGAGCATTTTTAAACGTTTTGCAGTTCAGATTTGACAAAAAATGATGAGTATTTACACACTCATCACAAGCATATAAGCAAATCCAAATAGTTTTAATGATCCAAAACAGTAGCATGATTCTCACCCCAATATAGTTAAAAACGTAGATAAAAGTGGGGCTATGAAACTCACCTCAATAAATTAACGCACAAATAAACACTAGCAGAAGATAACGGTATCACGGCACAACAACTATCGACTCGGCACAACCGATTAATGTAGACCAACTTTAATATATATATTCCTCAAAATCAACGTTATCTACCCCAATATATTCCATTTCTTTATTTCCAAAAATGTCTCGTTTCACCATTTAATCCTAGTGTTTGGTATTCCTCATGTGGGTGTATCGACTCAATATGATGCTATGAATGCACTCAAACAACCAATATATAACTCAATGCGACACAATGAGACCTCTAAACGATAAGCTCCATAGTTCAATAAGTTTCGGAATAAATAGTAGACCTTATGGAATTCATTAACTCGATAAACTCCTTTATTTATTCGTGTCGCTTATTATCCCATAAATCAATCGTATCCTAAAGAGTCATAAGGATAATTCACCCATTAATAAGGTTACCCAACGTACCTAGCGGGCTCTTATTAGATTCGTCAACCTAATAAGTTCGCTACCCACGTGGATCAACACTATTAATGCTAGGTTATCCGTAACCCATGCACACAACGTAAGCAAATAAATACTTAAACTAATATTAAATACCCATAATTGGTATTTATCGATAAACGTGTACTCGAAACATTAATTACTTATTTATTACAAAACATTTCCAATTTAGTCGTTAGTTTCCATTTGAAAATAGTAAATAACAAGATAAAACTTGTTATCAACATTTTCGGTACAAAAGCCCATTTATTATTTATATTTCATAGTTTATTAGCATTTTCATGTATATATATATATATATTTCGTCAAATTCCAATATTAATCTCATATCGTTATTCGTTTCGAGTCCACAAGCACGAATCATAACTTCTCGGATTTTAATCAATCAATAGTCCAAATTATACTAAAGTCCATGTTACGGCTTTGTCGGAGTCAACTATTGACTAAAAAGTCAAAGTAACGCCGACGTAGCTCAAAGTCAACAATATATATATCAAGTCCAAATTTAAAAGTCATAATAGCGCAATTCAATCCCAAACCAACTTAAAACAATCTCGCCAACCAATCAATCAACCAAATATACCCGAAACCAATGTTATGACCCTAATGGTGATGACACGGTCGCGGTTAAGACCACGTGAACCAAACAAGCTCTAGAAGCTTTTCGGCTCCACGCGTCTCATCTAAACCTCAACTACATCAACCAACAAGCTACCAAAACGACCCGACCCGGACCCGTGGCCCAAGTGGGTCACGTACGCAAGCCAAGGGCCACATACGTGCCTTTTGTGGCTCGTACACCCTTCCAAACCAATCAAACATCACCCAAATCAATTCCGCAACATCCAAATCCAATCATTCAAGCTCTAATCACTAACCAAACACAAAACCCATCATGTATCTTAACCAAAAATATGAAACTAAACCTAAAATGCATAAACCCATCAAATTGATACACCACACACTTACCAAACACTAATTACTTGTTTATTTAGACACTAATTAGACTTAATTTCATGTTCCACCCAAAAGCCCCAAATTTCATCATAGGGTCAAAACCTTAGATTGCAATTCGTGGCATATTATTGCCCAAACAAGCTCTAATCTTGTTCCATTTACCTTATTCACGCACCAATTGCAAAACCCACTTGAAATCCTAAAAGTATGAATCTTGATTCGAAGATTTGAAGGTGTTATGGAGGTCCAAATGGAGCGTGTAATATATGGTTGGAAAGAGTAGAGAGAGAGCTTCAAGATGGTGGTGGAGGTGGGTGGTCACGCGCCGTCGTATGGCCAGAGGTGGCTGGACAGTGGCGGCGGCCGATGGTGGTTATAATTAGGATTAGGGTTTATTTGGGGAGAGAGAGAGAGAGAGAGTAGAGAGAGAAAGTGAGTATGTGTGTGTTTTTAGTGAGAGAGTGAAAGAGATGAAATGAGGGGAAGGGAGGGGTATATATACTTGGATATTAGGGACTCAAAAATAAATATTTTTGGAGGAGGGGGCGCCGGCCTAAGCAACAGAGGAGGGGCCGTTGTCGCCATTTTACGTAAAACGTCCCGTTTACCCATTCCCGAGCTCATATATTGTCCCCCGAGTGTCCCACGACGTTCATTCGACTTTCTAACATCGTTATATTTGTTTTTCCACGAGTTTTGACTATTTATTTGCCAATTTTCGAGTTACGGTCTAAAAATTACAATAATTCTCGTTTCAGGCTTTTCTAGTGCCGAATCAAATAGTGCCTACCAAATAGAGTTAAAACTCTTACGATAACTCATTTAATAATGAAATAAACCGTAAAAACCAATAGACGGTATAAAATCAAGTCATGGTTTATAAAAATAGTGATAAAGGCAAAACTCGGTTTAGTTTAACGTAATACGGTTACCTAAAATAGACTCCCTAAATTGCCAGTTGTCACAATGAGCCCCCTGCAAAGGACTCCTGGAGGAAAACCCCTTAGCACCCACAGCCATAAATCTCACCAAATAGAAAGGAACATCAATGTTGTTCCCCCCCTTCCATTCCCTGCATTAGGTAAAGATCATCCATGGTCATCTTCTCTTTGGCTGAGTGCCTTGCTCGAATAGAGCAGGCAAGAAGGCGGTGCACTAATCGACGGATAGGGTTCCTCATCATCACGTAGGATGGTGGGCTCTTTGGATCATAACCACCCGAGACAACGATCTGGTCGAAATAAGTAGCAAGGTCTTGGGACTCATCCCTTCTTCTCCAGCACGTGTTATAGAACCGTTTAAAAGCCTCAATTTCCATCTCCTCCTCAGTGTATAAACCCATCCTTATAGTAAACTAGTTAAAAGTCAAACTTGTCCAAATGCCCTCAAGCTGAAAAAACATTGACTCCGTGTCATCATCACCAATATCAGTATGGAATTCCACACTAGCAAGGAATTCATGGACGTACTCCGGAATGACCGGCTCCGTGATCCTGAATAGCCTCAACCATGTACTACACGTGAACTCCCCAGCATTACACGTGAACTTAATTTTGCAAAACTTCCTTAATCTCCTACTAGCTTTCCCGTTTGCCAAAGTACCAAATGCATCAAAATCAAGTGCCTCGGGTTGACTGATACTCTTTCCCCTTAATTTCTCGTACTCTTCTACGCACAACTGTCTAATACCAGCATCAAGATGTGCAAAAAACCTAGGCCAATTCGTGGGATTGTTTGCACCTGAAAATAAGACAAATAACAGTAAGTGCAGACCTTACTGATGTCAAGCTACGGCGTAACCATAACAAGAGTTACGCAGTAATTACAGATTTAATGGTTACGGTATAGCTACATCAGACTGCTAAGTCGTAAATACAGATATAATGGTTACGGCGTAACTAAACCCCAAGTTACGCCGTAACTTCCCCAAAAACTCAGCACCTCAGATGTTTCAATTACGCAATAGATTACGCCGGAACCATCAATTTTTCCAAGTGGTAAAAAGTTTTGATAATTTTTTAACCAATTAGTGCTGAGGGACCGCACCTAACCCACTAGGCTTGTGTTTAACCCAAAACCCAATTTAAATAAAGTCAAACCACCAAAATCGATCCATAGTGAAAGGACACGGATTAAAATAACATGGAGAAATCATCATAATCATCAATTAACCAAACCAATATCAATAATTTATTCAAATAGGCAAGATCCCTAAAATATTAAAATATAAACCCTAATTGAAATAATTGACATAAACAAATCAAAAAGAGTAGTGATAGATCTTACCAGCCATGAAGAATGCTTAGATGAAGTGGTCTTGATGGAAAAAAAATTTGGAGAAAAATTTACTGTAGGTAGGCGGTGAAAGTGTATGTGTAAAACCTAGTTTTTATTCCGTAAGGTTTTTATACCGCCAGATTAGTTACGGCGTAAATCGATTAAATAGTTACACCGTAACTAATATTTTTAGAAGATTAAATGGTTGTGAAAGGGTTATGTCGTGATCCTAATAAGGGTTACGCCGTAATTAATTTTTTAATTTTAATTTTAAGGTTAGATAAATCTGATTGTATAGTGGTTACGTCGTAACTCTTAAAAGAGTTACGTCGTAACTAATTAGTCAAAAAGATTTTTATAATAAAATGCAATACGGTTACGTCGTAACCCATGAAAGGAGTTACGTCGTAACTAATAGCGTCAGCATATGAATTATGTATAATTGCAATAGGAGAGATTTAGAAACGTACCCAATGGAAGTGCTCAAATCTCTTAATGAGGTGAATATGAAATACCTTAGATCTTTCATTAACTGCTCCCCGGCAGCGGCGCCAAAAAGGTGATGTGCTATTTCATCCTGCTTTAATATTTATAAACTTAGATAACTTAGGATAGACACATACTGACGGGCAGAGTACCGATCAGATGTAGTTAGCCTTAGGTAAATCCGAGTATCGTCCCAAGAGAGCTGTGACCTTGAAAGAACTAAGATGATTAGATAATATATGGGTATGACAAAGTTGATATAATCCATAGATATGCTATTACTCTACTTACACAGACACCAGAAATTTAGGGAAAAGAGATAGATAAATGAAGCTTAATAAAGAATACAAATATGAATTGATTCCTGATACCAAGATTCAATATAGTGGTTAATTATCACCAGAATCCTTTGGTCGATTCGTCATGGCCTATGGTTCTTAGATTCCTCACCAAGATGAGCAGGTCACCCGGTATCATTCGACAACCTAATAGCAGTCATTAAGCACCAAATCTACTAGATCTAGACGGTGGGAACCCGACCGTTAGGAACTTAGATTCCCCCTAACCTCTTAATTACCTCCACTTGATAAGTGATCATTTGGTCAATTCGCACATGAAGAGTGGTCGTACTATGGCCAATTCCTCCCATACTTCGCTATCTATCAGACTGGGGTCAGTTGGTCATATCTCCCAGCCCTTTAGATACTACCAAGCTTATAATACTACCAAGGCTAGTGATCTATGATAAGAATAGCAAATGTCTATAAATAATTATAGAGAATAACAATAACATAAATGCAAACTTTAATTAATGATATGAATTCATAGTATAAGTTCTAGAAAAATATAAAAGGAATCCAAACTCGAATACAAAGGAAATCGTAAACGAGGACTTCGTTATTCAGTGCTCCTAAACCATGCTTCTTCTTCTGTGTTTTGATCTCTCCAAACCCTAGAAGGTTTGGGAAAGGAGAGATATCTAATACTGATGAAACCATCGACTATTTATAGGCTTCAAACTAGTTACTGCGTAACCTTATTAGGTAGTTACGTCGTAACTTCTTCAATCATTTGTGCTTATCCACGGTTACGGTGTAACCTTATATGGGGTTACGCCGTAGCTTCATTAGATCCAGTGTATTTCTTGATTACGGCGTAGCCTAAGCTGAGGACTACGCCGTAGCTTTTATCAATCTGGAGTTTATCAGTTATTACGGCGTAACCTGAGCTGAGGGTTACGCCGTAGCCTTCGTAATCTTTAGTTGCGTCGTAACTTCATCACTTGGTTACACCGTAGTCTTCTTAATCGTTAGTTGCGTCGTAACTTCATCACTTGGTTATGCCGTAGTTAAGAGACAGATGTAATAATAGGGCTATGAAAACGTTCAATTAGCAGCTTCCTTACTTCGAAAGGGTCCTGAAATGAAATAATAAGTGTGGAAAACTAGAAGGGGGGGGGGTTGAATAGTTTTGTCGATTTTAAGTTGATTTCAAAAACTTTAGATTCGATATTATGTGATATTGTATGGATGTTGAGAACGTATAGATCTAATGATAATTTAAGTAAATAAACAAAGATAAGGGATAGAAATGACACAACCGATTTATAGTGGTTCGGCTACAAGGACACCTTCCTTGCCCTACTCCACTCCCCGAGTCACCTACTCGAGAGTTCAAGCACTATGTCAACAAACTCCTTCACTTGGCGGAGAAGCCTTCACAACGTTGCTTACACTTTATCCGGTACAAAGCTAGATACCGAGTCCGTAGCACGGTGGACCAAACCAACACAACTATTACACAACAAATATGTGAAATATCAAATACAAGATCTTCGCTACAGAAATCTTGTGGAGTGACAAATCAATCAAGGACCCCTTGCTTGGATGACTTGTAGAATGCTCGTGATCTCACCTTAGAGAAGGACCTATATGAGGATCACAAATAGAAAGAAAAGAAGAACAACTCTCTAGATCAAGTGATCTATATGTTAGAAGAGAATGAGAGTGTATGTGAGATTTAGTAAGAAGAGGGGTGAGTTAGAATGAAGAAATGGCTCTCTATTTATAGGCAAATTTCCTCACTGTTCACACGGATCCCACGGATCCCTTCCACTTGGGATCCGGCTAGCACAAAGCTAGGGATCCGTGGAACGCTCCTCTTTGCCCATGGGTTTTTTGGTTATGGGTCATGGGTTGGTCCATGGGTTATATCTAGATTCAATGTATCTAAGTATACATTGTATCAAGTCTCTTTGGGTATGGGTTAAGATCCATGGGTTGTGATTTTTACCCATCCTAATTAACTATTACAACAAATGCTTTAGTTACTACATTTTTGTATTTAAAAGATTATATGTAAATGCTTTACAAAAATAACATGTATCCTTATAATTATACTTAAGACAACATTATATATGTTATCAATAAAACACAAAGAGATCGCAAAATATTAATAAACGTTTTTACGGTTTATTTGTTTTAACAATCTCCCCCTTTTTGTTGATGACAAAATATAATGTTATGATGAGTAAAACTTAAGAATAGATGTAAGTTTTGAAAGCTCCTAAGTTTTACTTCTTCTCCCCCTTTTTGTCGAAACAAAAAGTTAACCCTTGGAGGAAAAAGTAGTCTACTTACTCCCCCTTGACGGTAGCTCCCCCTAGTTTGGGGCATCAAGAGAAAAAAAAATCTACAAAAGAAAGTTAGTAACATGCTTAATTGATCTTATGGTTGTCGAGAAACAAGATATGGAGCCAAGGTATGTAAACAAGGCCTTGTAATAAAACGACAAATTGTAGTGGTAGTTAAGCCACTTACAAGCATGTAAAAATAAGAACAAGACTTGTTCTTGAAAATGACAAAAAGATATAAAAAGAGAAAAATAGTAGTAGAGATTCCTTCCATGCTTGCATAAGGTTATGGATGGAGGTTTTGAAGAGTAATTGTATTGATGCGATCAAGGATGAGGTTGAGTATGAAACGTATTTCTTCCCTAACTTCTATTGCAATTTCCCTAGTGGATTGGCAATGTTCACAATGTAAATGATGTGGGTAATGAGTGCAAAAGTTTTCCGGGTTGTTTTGATTTGAGTTATGCGGAAGTTGTGGTGGAAAAATAGGAAAATATGGATCAAAATCCGGAATGTTTGTATGTGGTGGTGGAAAAGAACCTAGATGTTCTTGTAATGTGATGGGAGCTAGAGGTGGTGATGTTTCAAGATCTTGAAAAATAGTATTTGGTGATGTGGGGGGTGTGGAAAAGACTATTTCTTTTTCTTTAGGTTGGGTAGATCTTGTTGGAGTCCTAAGGAGTTCCAAAAGAGTTATTTTAGGTGGTGATGAAGTTGGTGTACTTGTTGGTGATGAGGGTGGTGCTATAATGGAAGCATCTTGTGGTGAGTTATTTGAGGATGAATCATTTGAGGTTGGTTTTGCTAAACAACAAGATCGGATACTAATCCGTGCGGATATCCTTGCATTTGAATGTGGTATTTTGGATGGTGGAAGTACAAAGGTTTGGATATCATGATTGTTTGTACTATATGATTCTCCTAAAGGGTTTTTGGATGACATGATGAAGTGTGTTTGTGAGAAGGAGATGGAGTATGCAAGCATTTTGGGAGTTATATATATAGAAAAACAACAAATTGTAATGAATGCTTGACCCAAAATGTGGATTAAAATCTAATGATTAGATATGAATTCAAGCCATGTGATCATGAGAGCACAAGCATTAAAGAACATACTCCAAAAATAAGACAAATGTGGATTTTTCATCCAAAATGACAAAAATAGAAGTTGAAAACAGCTTCTGTATACACGGATCCCACGGATCCTTCCCTTGAGGGATCCGTCCAGCATGAAGGCTAGGATCCGTGGGTCTGGTGTTTCAGGCAGTCCAAAATTCTCCTTTTGGAAATATTTTTGCCTATTGTGTGCCTATATGCAAACTATTTGGAGTTGCGGTTATCTCGACCCCTAAAAAGAAATAAAAACTAAACTAGAAGTATAAAAAGTATCCTATTGAGATAACCCGAAAACATATATTTAGTACATAAGTACGTAATATTGTGTTGTCAATGCTCCTAATTCATTGTAGCTTAAATGAATGTACTCGAAAACACATATTAGTTATGTGTCCCCTTTAGCATTCAAAAGACATGAGATGCAATGAAAGCGGGTTTTTACTTTGTATTAATAATGAAAAAGCGATTTGTCCTAGACGTGAGAAATTGCTTTTGTGAAATTGATACGGGAAGGTATCATCCTTTTAGAAAACATTGTGAAAGTAGGTTTTCTTTGAAAATGTGTATATATAAAAAGTAGGAGAGGTATAGGTAAAAAAAAACTTATCTTTGGGTTTTGAAAATTCCCGTATTGTTTGTGAGTTGTGCGTGAAATAGAGATCCTAGACTCAGAGGGAAGAAGGCTAGTGTTTACATACCTTGTAGAGTCAAAATAAATTACGACGTGTGTTCCATTAAACCAAGACCAAGATGAAGTAGGTTG
The DNA here is from genome assembly GCA_019973895.1 of Chrysanthemum seticuspe. NCBI lineage: Eukaryota > Viridiplantae > Streptophyta > Magnoliopsida > Asterales > Asteraceae > Chrysanthemum > Chrysanthemum seticuspe. Next base: position 55,882,187 of record BPTQ01000004.1, on the reverse strand, counting down.
AATTGTTCCCGCTTCAACGGTTTGGTGAGGACGTCGGCTATGTTATCTTCGGATGCTACCTTCTCAATAGAAATGTTCCCCTTTTGAACATTGTCTCTTAAGAAGTGATGACGAATCTCTATATGCTTGGTGCGAGAATGCAATACCGGATTCTTGCTTAAGTCGATGGCACCTTTGTTATCACATAGAATGGCTATGTCGCTTAGATGAATGTCGTAGTCTACTAACGCTTGTTTCATCCATAGTGCTTGTTGGCATGCTTTGCCGGCGGAGACGTACTCCGCTTCGGTTGTTGATATTGCTAGAGCCGTTTGTTTCTTAGAAAACCATGATGTTAAACAACATCCCATGAAAGTACACACCCCACTTGTACTTTTTCTATCAACGTAATCCCCTGCATGGTCAGAATCTGCATATACAATTGTTTCTACACCCCTGCCCTTAGGATACCATAATCCTAATTGTGTTGTACCCTTAATGTATCTAAAAATTCTTTTTACGGCTTCTAGGTGTGAAGTTTTGGGGTTTTCTTGAAACCTAGCACATAAGCAGACACTAAACATGATATCCGGCCTACTTGCCGTGAGGTAGAGAAGACTATCTATCATGCCACGATATTTAGTATTATCTACGGATTCGCCGTCTTCATCTTTTGTGAGTTTGGTGTCGGATGACATGGTGTCCTAATTGGTTTCGACTCTTCTAGACCAAATTTCTTTAACATCTCCTTGATGTATTTAGATTGATTGAAGAAGATACCATCTTCTACTTGTTTAATTTGTAGACCAAGAAAGAAACTAAGTTCTCCCATCATACTCATCTCGAACTCATCATGCATGATTTTAGAGAAATCATCACACATGTCTTGACAAGTGGATCCGAATATAATATCATCTACGTATATTTGTACTATGATTATGTGTGACTCCTTTTTCTTAGTAAAAAGTGTGTTGTCAACTAACCCCATGGTATAGTTATGTTTAATTAAAAAGGACTTGAGTCTATCATACCAAGCTTTTGGAGCTTGTTTAAGACCATAAAGGGCTTTCTTTAATTTATAAACGTGTTTGGGTTTTTCAAAATCGATGAAGCCCGGAGGTTGAGCTACATATACTTCTTCATTAATAAGACCATTTAGAAAAGCGCTTTTGACATCCATTTGATAAAGCTTTAGATCATTAGCACAAGCATACGCAAGAAGTATTCTTATAGACTCTAATCTAGCCACGGGGGCATAGGTCTCATCAAAGTCTATTCCTTCTTGTTGGTTATACCCTTGGGCAACGAGTCTAGCCTTGTTCCTAGATACTACTCCGTTTGCATCTAATTTGTTTTTATACACCCATTTTGTTCCTATTATGGTTTGATTACTAGGTGGAGGGACAAGTGTCCAAACATCATTAGAAACAAATTGATTTAATTCTTCTTGCATAGCCATTACCCAACTTTCATCTTTTATGGCTTCTTGTGTGTTCTTAGGTTCTATAGTTGAAAGAAAACAAAATAAGCTACTTTGGTTTTGAACTTGAGACCTTAATGTTCGTTCGTTTAGCTTTCCTATGACCTTATCTACGGGGTGATCTTTGGACTCTTTAATGTTTGTGATTTCACTAATTGAAGGTTCTTCTTCTTCATTTATCTTTTTCCTAATTACAATAGCTTCACTTTCTATGATCTCGTCATCGACAAGAGGTGGAGAGGGTTTGGGTGGACTTTCATCAAATTTTATGTTTAATGACTCTTCTACCTTCATTGTTTCTTTGTTTAATATGACGTAAGCTTTGCTATTTGGCGAGTAACCTAGAAAGATACATTCGGTTGATTTAGGATCAAATTTTGTAAGGTAATCTTTAGTGTTAAGAATGAAGCATTTGCTTCCAAAGACTCTAAAATGATTTAAAGTAGGCTTTTTGCCTCGGAGTAACTGATGAGTGTGTAAAAACTCATCATTTTTGGTCAAATCTGAACTGCAAAACATCTAAAAACACTCAGAAATGCATCAAAATACTAAAAATATCTCAAAATTGTGTTTTATATGTTTCAGATGCAAAACTATTGAAAACAAATGAAAATCGAACAAAGTTTGCGCAATCGGCAGTTTCAGTCCCCCGACTTTCAAAAATAGCAAAACAAGTCCCCGGGATTTTCAAATTGCAAAATATTATTTATGGCCCTTGGTTAATAAAGTTTGTCATTTATGGTCCTTATAATATTTTTTGGAAAATTACAGCTCTGGTCCCTTGAGTTTCAGATTATACATGATAAGTCCCTTCGTTATTAATTGGATCAAAATTAAACTACCTAAGTCCAAATCCATTAAACTAAATAAACCCATCAATCTTTAAGCCCAAAACCATAAAACCCGGTCAACACCCACCCAAGTTAACTACCCCGTCTATTTCCCTCTTCACTTTTCCCTCCTACCCAGAACATCACATCTTTACCCACATCCCCAATAAACCTTTCACCCTCTTTACCCAGTCAACCCAGTCACTCCCCACTACTATTTCCCTGTCTCTTTCAAGCTTTGGAAGCTACAAAAAGGTGTCACAAGAAACCATTGCCATGGTGGCAATCCACACCTCTACAAATGATGAATCAAGGGCTGTGGTTCCCCAAGTTTTTTTCTCAAGAATCAATGGACGGCTTGGATTGGATCAAGAAAGCACAAATTTGGTTTATGCCTATTTTGCCTTACACAAGAAGCACAAGACAAGAAAGAAGGCATCTTAGTTTTTAGTATAAATACTAGTTGTAACTCCAATGTAAAAGTCAGTAGGTTTTAGCTTAAAAAATTAGTTCAGTTAATTTTCAATTTCAAAGTCTCAGTATTGTAATGTTTAGTTGAGTTAATAAAAATTTCTTTTAGCATTTGTTTCATTTCTGTCAAAAATAAGCACTTAGTGCTTATTTAGATAACTGCTTATTTGAATTTTCAAATTTGTTTTTTTTAACCTAAGCTAAGTCTTCATTTAGTTTTGATAAAAGTGTCCAAGGCTTGTGTCTCAAAAACCAGTTTTAAAGATGTTTGCCCTCTTAAGGGAGTGTTTGTTTTAAGTTCTAAATTGGTCGAAAACACAATTTTATCCGTTTGACTTGATTGAGTCAAGGGCCTTTTCACAAGTTTAGTTAGTTTAGATTATTAGTTACCTATTTACCACCTTGTAGCTGTTCTGTCTTAGTACCTAAAATGCCAAACACAAGCTGATCTCAGCCTGCATTTAAGTTGAGAAACGCTTTCTGTTGGCCCGTGACTGGTCTTTTATATTTCCCTGCTAGCCTAACCTTGTTTCTGTAGCATGTCTTGATCCTGGAAGCTCATTCCAGAGCTAAAAACATAGCTCCAATAAGCTACTACAGGCTGTTTCTCAACCTGTTGCAGCAACACCTTTGATGTTGTATTTTTAGCTTATTAATCTTGTATTGTTAAGCTTATTAGTTTCTCTTTAGTACTTATACGTAGTCTAAATTAGGATTTTCAGCCCTTTAGCTTATATAGGTGCTTAATTATAGTTTATAGTTTGCTATAAGAGTGTTTGGAATAAGCGTTTCTGTGGGTCATGAGGCCCTTTTGACCCGTTTTTGAGGTTTGAATTAGATTTAGGCAAGTGCAAATTTAGTAGTTTAAAGTTGTTATTAGTTTTCATATGGTAAAAATTGGTTTAGGTAGTTTTTTATTATTTGAAAATTTATCTTCCCGCCTTTTAGTCTTAAGCAGCCCACTGGTATAGCAGATCAGTAGCAACCTTTCTCAAATGCTTATTGAGTCTTTTCCTTAGCTTATTAGTCTTCCTAGGTGCCCATTAGTATAAGTAGATTAGGTTTTGTTTGATTTGCTTATCTAGTGCTAATTGTAGTTTGCTTTTGCTTATTTCCATTTCACTATCTGTTTTAGGACTTCTCCTAGAGTAACCTATGCCAACTGCTTTTCCCATTTATCTTTTAGCTTATCTCAGTTAGGATTTTCTAATTCCAGTTATGCTTGTTTACTTGGTTGCTGATTCTATGTTGTGTATTCTTACTTATGTTCAAAAATTGCAAAATGATGTTTGGTTGGATTCTGTCAAGAACATCACCCAATAAGCTGTTGTAACAGCTTATTGAGAAGTTTCCATAGAAAAAGTTTTTTACAAAGGTTCTTAATTTTGATCTCATCTTCAAATCTGCAAAAGCAAAAATCAAAAAAAAAAAAAAAAAAAAAAAAAAAAAGTGAACAAAAAGGACAGGGGTGGGATTCGACCCCCTAACCTCCTGCCCCACGATCAGCACCAACACAACACTCCTGCACCAATTGCCCTTGGGACTTTTATTGGTCATTGTTTGCATAATTAATCCTTTAAGGACATATGGCAGTTTAGGAATTCAGCTTTCTTTAGCTTATTTTGAGCTTATTTTCAAAAGCAACCACTACCTTTTTTATTTTTCTTAGGTTCAGCAACCCTCAAAGTAGTTTCTGTGAATTTTTCAGATTTTTCAAAATTAGTTTAATATTTTTAATCATTTAATTAGTGTTTAATAGTTTTTAATTCGTAGTAATTAATCTAAAAGTCAAAAAAATACCCGGCTTTTTCCTAAAATTATTTTTAGTCGTTTAGAATGTAGGAAAATTGTTTTTGCACTTGTAGGACTTAATTTGCATAATTTTTCATTTTCGGGGCTCGGTGCGTTCCTGGTTTTTCGCGTTTTTTGCATTTTAGCACCTTAGGATGTAATTTAGCTTTGTTTTATTGTTTCTTAGGCTTAGTAGTAGTTTATTTAGTGTTTACTTTGTTTTACATGCTTTATTTTCATTTCCGTTCTTTATTTTGTAGAATACGTAATCGCAATTCCAAAAATTCGTTTAACCAATTCAAGTCCTTATCACGAAACTCATCGAAACCGTCAATTTCACACCTCGTTGGGACACGACCCGGGGAAATCACTTTCCCGGTATCACTTTTATCACACACGTGAGTTTCGGCACGTTAACCCTTTTCCTAAAAGGTTGATTTGTCGATTCTTGCGTTAATTTGATATATTGATATTGTGTTTGTTTTTCACCACTCACTTTACACGAATCAAATTTTGGCGCCGCTGCCGGGGAGGTGTGTTGCGACAATATCGTGAAGTTTTTGCGATTAGTGACTTGAAGATCCTTCCTCGTGAAGTTACCGTTTTTCATAAAATCCAAAAATTCAAAAATATTTTTCTCGTTCCTCTCATCCATATAATTCTATTTCTCTTACCCTCTTTTGCCGTTCAATTCTATCCTTCGTATCCTCTAAACCGTTTGATTCTCTTCTTAACCCTCTATATGTTTAATTCTTATGTCGACAATCATCAACATCATCGTCACAAGTGTGTGTGAGCGGTGTGGAAGGCCTAGTTCAAGCGAATTTTGTAATTTGTGCGAATTATCCATCAAAAATTCTTTTCAAAGTTATTTCGACCGCCCGCCACAACCCGAAATACGTTCTAATGTTCACGAACCCGTTCAAACGTCGGAATTACCTCAAGCACCCACCGAGGGTTACGAGGATACTTTCTTTGAAGTTAGAGCCCGTAATCTAATCGAACAAATTCAAGCCGATAAAAAAAGGTCGAGAATTAGAATTGATTGCGATGAACCCGTTCAAACACCGGAGACCATAACGGAAGTGGTGGAACTTGCTAGCTCTAAGAGCACACCACTTGTCCCAACTCCGGAATCTTCAGAACGTTTTACCGACGATTTCTTTAGGGCCAGAAATGACATGATTCAAAACTTCTTAATTGAACTTCGTCATGATTCAACTTCGGGAAATACCGCTTTTCCTTCCTTATGTGATGTTGTTGAACCCTCGATTCCTATTCCCGAGCCCGAAATATCTTCGTTTGATCAAAATTATTGCTACGGTTGTGGAGACTTGTTACCACAAGGTTTTCGTTGTTACAAATGTATGTGCGAGTGGTGTGGAAACTATCTTGTCAATGGATGTTGTTCGATTTGCGCTGAGAATTCATTTGCTTATGATTCTAACCCGGAATCTTTCAGTTATCCTCAAAACAATTTCAATTACCCTCCACAAAATTCATACGAACCAGAACCGTATTTTCATCATTTCAATGATCAAACGTCATTTCAAAATTTCTCTCCCCAATACCCTCATTGTGCTAAGTGTGGGGGTCCTCATGATGATTATCAATGTCAATCGTGGACTTCCGAATGTGACAACATCCAACCCCCACAGTTTCCCGTCATTGATCAATTTCCTCGTATAATTCTTGAAGAACTTTCCGAGGAACAAGCTGCTCGCAACGAAAGATTACTAGCCGATGAGCGAGCAGCTCAAAAGCTTCTCCTCTTTAACGAAGCTTGCCGTCTCGATGACGAGGATGAGGAAGATTGGGAGATGACAAAGGACAAGGTGCATATCTCAAGCCCACAAAGTACCGCACATGTCCACTCTCCGCCCTTATCTTGCCTATCTACCTTAGAACCGTCGGATAATCTTTTAATGGGGGACGAAAATCTTAGCACTATTCTGGAAACGGAACCGTCTTGTGTTGAGAACCTTGTCCCAACCCCAAGTGAGTTCGAGGTTATCTCCGGTAATATGTTTGATGAGCCTCTTGATGATGATTCTTCTCCTCCTCTTGACATTCCAAACGATCATGTCGAGATGTTCTCCGATTCTGACAATGATTGTACTTCGTTTGACGATTCTTTATCTTATAGAGACATCGATTATGTCGAGGACTTTCCTTCTGAGCTAGTTAGCTTAGAGGAAGTGAGAGATTCTGATGATCTGAAAATTGAGGACAAGATACTTCGTGAAAAATTGTTCAATTTAAATCTCCTTGTTTCTAAGATTGAATCATTCTGTGCTAAGCCAGCTTCATCTCCTATCCCCGTTGTGGATAGTGACTCTATCTTGGAAAAGCCCGAAACATTTCCTGAACTTGAGGCTTTCTCCAATGATTCTCTTCCGGAATTTGATGTATTCCGCTTTGATGACGTTCATACTGAAAAGGAGAGTAGTGGCCCTCCCACTTTTCATCTTTCTCTTCCTGAGTATGAGTCATCTACATTTGAATTGCTTCCTCCTTCCGAAAGGAGTAGACTGTTTCATGAGGAGTTCGCCGGTGAACTCGCTCACATCGATCCTCTTCCTCCGGGAATTGAGGATGAGCTTTTTGAGCAAAATGCTCTACATCCCCTTTCATTCATGAGTAACTCATCCACCATTGAGGATTTTACCATGGTTGATACTTGCGTTTCATTCCTCTCTGAGGATAAAGTTTTCAAACCCGGTATCTTACCTTTCAAGGGAGTTCACTCTCGGATATTTCTTAAGTCCAACACGGATGTTGTGACTTCTAAAGTGGTGGATAAGATTTCTGAACATTCCGTTAATGTTCCTCAATCTAATCTTTTGCCCACCCATCCCAACCGTTGTCAACTCATTGTCACTTTGCCTTCTCCCCTTATTTCTTCTCCGTGTCTTAACTCTTACGAGAGTGAAGATACCATCTTTGATCCCGGCATTTCTCATTCTTTTGAGCCGGTTTTATCTCATCGGAGTGGAACTTTCATCACATTCAATGTTTATCCAAACTATTTAAATGAAAGTCCGATGGCGATTTTCTATTCCACTTGCTCCCCCATGGACCAATGAATTCGGGGTCGAGTCAAGCTAGCGACTCGGTAATCAAAAACAGTAGCATAACATGGTTTTTCACCCGTGTGTACCACCCTAGTGTGGGGGAGTTGCCCCCCGCTGTTGTATATAAGTTTTCTAAAAAAAAAAAAAAAAAAAAAAAATTTCAAATAATGGCCGTAGTATTTCCCTTTTACGTTCTATGTTTCGGCACAACCGCCGGTACTTTGAATATTGAGGGCAATATTCATTTCTAGTGTGGGGGGGAATTCTCACGAATTTTATCATGTAATTATACCACCCAATTCCCCCATTTTTGGCCAAATTTTTTTTTATGGTTATCAGTCCGCCATGTCTAATAAACAAAAGGATTGGCTAATCCAGGAGCAAACGGCTCTTGGTAAAGATATCTCAAATCCGTTGACGGCTTGCAATTTGCCCAAAATTGTATGGTGTTCAGCTCACCATATCTTTAATTAGTGAAGAGTTGGCTAGCCCGCAAGTTTATGGCTTGTGGTAAAGGCAGTTGGAAAACCATAATTGGTAATCGACTCACCAAAGATATTTTATCTAAGAGTTTGCTAGTCCAGAAGCAAACGGCTTCTGGTAAAGACAAATCGAATCCGTTGAAAGCTAGTGATTTGCTCAAAATCATATGGTTATCAGTGTACCATAGTTCTTACTTGAACTGAAACATTTGGCTACTCCAAAAGTAATGGCTTTTGGTAAAGAGATTCAAATCCATTAAGTTTTTTCAAAAGATTGCTAGGGACTAGCAATGGTTTAGTGTGGGGGATTGATGAGTGTGTAAAAACTCATCATTTTTGGTCAAATCTGAACTGCAAAACATCTAAAAACACTCAGAAATGCATCAAAATACTAAAAATATCTCAAAATTGTGTTTTATATGTTTCAGATGCAAAACTATTGAAAACAAATGAAAATCGAACAAAGTTTGCGCAATCGGCAGTTTCAGTCCCCCGACTTTCAAAAATAGCAAAACAAGTCCCCGGGATTTTCAAATTGCAAAATATTATTTATGGCCCTTGGTTAATAAAGTTTGTCATTTATGGTCCTTATAATAATTTTTGGAAAATTACAGCTCTGGTCCCTTGAGTTTCAGATTATACATGATAAGTCCCTTGGTTATTAATTGGATCAAAATTAAACTACCTAAGTCCAAATCCATTAAACTAAATAAACCCATCAATCTTTAAGCCCAAAACCATAAAACCCGGTCAACACCCACCCAAGTTAACTACCCCGTCTATTTCCCTCTTCACTTTTCCCTCCTACCCAGAACATCACATCTTTACCCACATCCCCAATAAACCTTTCACCCTCTTTACCCAGTCAACCCAGTCACTCCCCACTACTATTTCCCTGTCTCTTTCAAGCTTTGGAAGCTACAAAAAGGTGTCACAAGAAACCATTGCCATGGTGGCAATCCACACCTCTACAAATGATGAATCAAGGGCTGTGGTTCCCCAAGTTTTTTTCTCAAGAATCAATGGACGGCTTGGATTGGATCAAGAAAGCACAAATTTGGTTTATGCCTATTTTGCCTCACACAAGAAGCACAAGAGAAGAAAGAAGGCATCTTAGTTTTTAGTATAAATACTAGTTGTAACTCTAATGTAAAAGTCAGTAGGTTTTAGCTTAAAAAATTAGTTCAGTTAATTTTCAATTTCAAAGTCTCAGTATTGTAATGTTTAGTTGAGTTAATAAAAATTTCTTTTAGCATTTGTTTCATTTCTGTCAAAAATAAGCACTTAGTACTTATTTAGATAACTGCTTATTTGAATTTTCAAATCTGTTTTTTTTAACCTAAGCTAAGTCTTCATTTAGTTTTGATAAAAGTGTCCAAGGCTTGTGTCTCAAAAACCAGTTTTAAAGATGTTTGCCCTCTTAAGGGAGTGTTTGTTTTAAGTTCTAAATTGGTCGAAAACACAATTTTATCCGTTTGACTTGATTGAGTCAAGGGCCTTTTCACAAGTTTAGTTAGTTTAGATTATTAGTTACCTATTTACCACCTTGTAGATGTTCTGTCTTAGTACCTAAAATGCCAAACACAAGCTAATCTCAGCCTGCATTTAAGTTGAGAAACGCTTTTTGTTGGCCCATGACTGGTCTTTTATATTTCCCTGCTAGCCTAACCTTGTTTCTGTAGCATGTCTTGATCCTGGAAGCTCATTCCAGAGCTAAAAACATAGCTCCAATAAGCTACTACAGGCTGTTTCTCAACATGTTGCAGCAACACCTTTGATGTTGTATTTTTAGCTTATTAATCTTGTATTGTTAAGCTTATTAGTTTCTCTTTAGTACTTATACGTAGTCTAAATTAGGATTTTCAGCCCTTTAGCTTATATAGGTGCTTAATTATAGTTTATAGTTTGCTATAAGAGTGTTTGGAATAAGCGTTTCTGTGGGTCATGAGGCCCTTTTGACCCGTTTTTGAGGTTTGAGTTAGTTTTAGGCAAGTGCAAATTTAGTAGTTTAAAGTTGTTATTAGTTTTCATATGGTAAAAATTGGTTTAGGTAGTTTTTTATTATTTGAAAATTTATCTTCCCGCCTTTTAGTCTTAAGCAGCCCACTGGTACAGCAGATCAGTAGCAACCTTTCTCAAATGCTTATTGAGTCTTTTCCTTAGCTTATTAGTCTTCCTAGGTGCCCATTAGTATAAGTAGATTAGGTTTTGTTTGATTTGCTTATCTAGTGCTAATTGTAGTTTGCTTTTGCTTATTTCCATTTCACTACCTGTTTTAGGACTTCTCCTAGACTAACCTATGCCAACTGCTTTTCCCATTTATCTTTTAGCTTATCTCAGTTAGGATTTTCTAATTCCAGTTATGCTTGTTTACTTGGTTGCTGATTCTATGTTGTGTATTCTTACTTATGTTCAAAAATTGCAAAATGATGTTTGGTTGGATTCTGTCAAGAACAACACCCAATAAGCTGTTGTAACAGCTTATTGAGAAGTTTCCATAGAAATTTTTTTTTACAAAGGTTCTTAATTTTGATCTCATCTTCAAATCTGCAAAAGCAAAAATCAAAAAAAAAAAAAGTGAACAAAAAGGACAGGGGTGGGATTCGACCCCCTGCCCTCCTGCCCCACGATCAGCACCAACACAATACTCCTGCACCAATTGCCCTTGGGACTTTTATTGGTCATTGTTTGCATAATTAATCCTTTAAGGACATATGGCAGTTTAGGAATTCAGCTTTCTTTAGCTTATTTTGAGCTTATTTTCAAAAGCAACCACTACCTTTTTTATTTTTCTTAGGTTCAGCAACCCTCAAAGTAGTTTCTGTGAATTTTTCAGATTTTTCAAAATTAGTTTAATATTTTTAATCATTTAATTAGTGTTTAATAGTTTTTAATTCGTAGTAATTAATCTAAAAGTCAAAAAAATACCCGGCTTTTTCCTAAAATTATTTTTAGTCGTTTAGAATGTAGGAAAATTGTTTTTGTACTTGTAGGACTTAATTTGCATATTTTTTCACTTTCGGGGCTCGGTGCGTTCCCGGTTTTTCGCGTTTTTTGCATTTTAGCACCTTAGGATGTAATTTAGCTTTGTTTTATTGTTTCTTAGGCTTAGTAGTAGTTTATTTAGTGTTTACTTTGTTTTACATGCTTTATTTTCATTTCCGTTCTTTATTTTGTAGAATACGTAATCGCAATTCCAAAAATTCGTTTAACCAATTCAAGTCCTTATCACGAAACTCATCAAAACCGTCAATTTCACACCTCGTTTGGACACGACCCGGGGAAATCACTTTCCCGGTATCACTTTTATCACACACGTGAGTTTCGGCACGTTAACCCTTTTCCTAAAAGGTTGATTTGTCGATTCTTGCGTTAATTTGATATATTGATATTGTGTTTGTTTTTCACCACTCACTTTACACGAATCAGTAACTCATATGGAGTTTTACCTAAGATTGGTCTAATTAAGACTCGATTGAGTATGTACGTTGAGGTATCAACAGCATTACACCAAAATTTTTGAGGTATGGATTGTTCGTTAAGCATGGTTCTACTCATTTCTTGAAGGGTTCTATTCTTTCTTTCTACTACCCCATTCGATTATGGAGTGCGTGGAGCCGAGAAGTTGTGAGTAATACCATTAGCATCACAAAAGGCTCCGAATTGCACTTCATTATCGAATTCCCTACCATGATCCGTCCTAATAGACACTATGGGTTTTCCTAGTTGTCTTTGGATCTTTTTGCTTAATATTTCAAAATAGTTAAAGGTTTCCGTTTTGTTCTTTAAAAATTTTGTCCAAGTATACCTAGAGTAGTCATCCACTATTACCAAAGTATAGTAGTTGCCTCCATAACTTTGGATAGCGGATGGACCAAATAAATCCATATGAAGTAATTCTAGACACCTAGTTGTGGACACCATGTTTTTAGCTTTATGACTCGAATGAGCTTGTTTTCCTACATTACAAGCATCACAAAAATGATGTTCATATTTTAACTTAGGTAGATCTCTTACTAGATCTTTGGATGATAGCGATTGAAGAAGTCGCATGTTGGCGTGACCCAATCTTCGATGCCATAAGGTCGAAGTATCATCCATAGAGGTAAGACATAGTTTGTCTTTAGGTTCATTACCAATTTTAATGACATAGACTCCATGTTTCCTAATTCCTCTTCCTATGGTTATGCCATTTTAAATATCTTACTACCGGTTTCGGTAAAAAGTACATTGCACTTTTTATCACATATTTGTCCTATACTTAAGAGATTAAAGTTTAGGTTTTCTACGTGACACACATCGTTAATGGTTAGAGATTTGTTAGAAACCGTACCTTTACCGATGATTCTACTTTTGCTATTTCCAAACACCACATTACCTCCATTTACGGATTCATATGTGGAGAATAGATCCCTATTGCCAGTCATGTGCCTCGTGCACCCGCTATCCTTGACCCATTTATCGGGGTCTAGGTCGACCTTTAAGCACACCTATAACAATAATAAACTCAAAATTTTGGTCCCCATTTATTCATGGGTCCATTAGTGTTAAACATTCCATTCATGTTAGACATGTATGGATAAGATGAGTATGCATTCCATGGAGCAAAGTTTTGAAAAGAGAAACCGTTTTGCATATTAGGGTTCCATCCCATTTGATGGTTACTTCTTGGATAAACGTTATTAGGTCTCCTAGATGCATTATGTTTTTGAAAAGATGGTGCTTTGTTTCTTGCAAAAGTAGGATTAATTTTTGGAGGTGGATGTCTAATGGTGACATGAGTTGGTTTCTTCCTATTTACGATAACGAACTCGTTTCTAGATGATGAAGCTATGTTATTACCACTAGTTGTCACAGCAGATCCACGGATCCCAGTTTGTACACTAGCCGGTTCCCTTTTTAGGGGATCCGTGGGATCTGCCACAACAGTGGCTGGTTTTTCTAGTTCTTTAACAAATTTTGTTTCTTTACTTTCACTAGTTGATGGATCAAGTTGTTGTATGCCTAGACCCTTTTGGTTGTTGTCGGTTTTAACACCATCGAGTATTGTATCTAAGGTGTTTGTACTCATTCTAGCAATTTTAGAATCTAAATGATCAACTAGTGTTTGAAGTTGAACACAAAGTTCACATTCACCACTTGCTATTTTACCCTTTTCCAAACGTTTTAGTTTTGCTTTTAATTCTATGACTTCTTTATCTAAACGTTGGTTTTGACTCTTTAAAAGCTTGTTTTTGTTAATTAGTTTTAAGCTAATATTGCATAGTTTATCATATTCATTATGCAATGAGTCGTCATAAAGTGATGAACTACTATAGTATTCGTGACATACCTCGTCATTTGCCATGAGACAAATTTCTTCGTCCTCCTCGTCGCTCATTCCCCACGTGCCGCTCACGAATGCCTTTTGATCATCCCGTTTGGGACACTTACTAATAAAGTGGTTTGGGTCCCCACATTTAAAGCAAGTACGATCATCCTTTGGCTTTTCGTCCTCTTTGTTTTTTCGAAAGCCTTTCTTATCGTCATACGGTTGTTTGACGTATCTACCCTTTTTTCTAAAGAACTTTTTAAAGTCCCTTACCGCCATAGCATACTCTTCGTCGTCACTACTCGAAGATGAGCTCTCCTCATCGCTCGAAACCTTTTTGGCTTTAAGGGCAAGAGATTTGTGTTTCTCTTTCACCTTTGAGGCTTCGGAATCTTTAGCAAGGACAAGGTCGTAGACTTTTAGGTTGCCTATGAGTTCATCGAGGGTGAGGATTGTCAAATCTTTTGACTCTTCGATTGCCGTCACCTTGGATCTCCACTTCGATGGAAGTGCCCTTAGATATCTCCTAACATGGTTACGGCTAGAAAAGGATTCATCAAGTGTTTGTAAAGATGTAATAATAGTATTAAAGTTAGCAAATGAATGATCTATAGTTTCCTCATCCGATATTGAAAATTGTTCATATTGTTGAACAAATAGATCAATTTTATTATTTTTAACTTGTTGGTTGCCTTGATGAGTTACAACTAAAGAATTCCAAATTTCTTTAGAGGTTTTAAGCATAGAAATTCTTTCGAATTCCTTTTTCGGTAAAGCATTATATAAAACCATTTTTGCTTCACTATTTTTAGAAAGCTTTTTCTTCATTTCATCATTTAGTTTATCATGAGGTATGTGAACTAAATTTCCTTTATCATCATTTGAGGTAGCCTCAAAATCACCTTCAACAATAATGTACCAAAGATCAATATCTTTAGACTTCACATATGTTTCGAATCTATTTTTCCAATATATAAAACCATTAGTTTCAAGTAGTGGTGGTCGTTGCATAGATTGCCCTTCCTTATAATTTTCAGAACCCATAGTGATCGAAAAGTTTTTAAAATACAATTTTATTTTAAAAGTTTTATAAACTTAGCTCTGATACCAATTATGGAAAACTAGAAGGGGGGGGGGTTGAATAGTTTTGCCGATTTTAAGTTGATTTCAAAAACTTTAGATTCGATATTATGTGATATCGTATGGATGTTGAGAACGTATAGATCTAATGATAATGTAAGTAAATAAACAAAGATAAGGGATAGAAATGACACAACCGATTTATAGTGGTTCGGCTACAAGGACACCTTCCTTGCCCTACTCCACTCCCCGAGTCACCTACTCGAGAGTTCAAGCACTATGTCAACAAACTCCTTCACTTGGCGGAGAAGCCTTCACAACGTTGCTTACACTTTATCTGGTACAAAGCTAGATACCGAGTCCGTAGCACGGTGGACCAAACCAACACAACTATTACACAACAAATATGTGAAATATCAAATACAAGATCTTTGCTACAGAAATCTTGCGGAGTGACAAATCAATAAAGGACCCCTTGCTTGGATGACTTGTAGAATGCTCGTGATCTCGCCTTAGAGAAGGACCTATATGAAGATCACAAATAGAAAGAAAAGAAGAACAACTCTCTAGATCAAGTGATCTATATGTTAGAAGAGAATGAGAGTGTATGAGAGATTTAGTAAGAAGAGGGGTGAGTTAGAATGAAGAAATGGCTCTCTATTTATAGGCAAATTTCCTCACTGTTCACACGGATCCCACGGATCCCTTCCACTTGGGATCCGGCTAGCACAAAGCTAGGGATCCGTGGAACGCTCCTCTTTGCCCATGGGTTTTTTGGTTATGGGTCATGGGTTGGTCCATGGGTTATATCTAGATTCAATGTATCTAAGTATACATTGTATCAAGTCTCTTTGGGTATGGGTTAAGATCCATGGGTTGTGATTTTTACCCATCCTAATTAACTATTACAACAAATGCTTTAGTTACTACATTTTTGTATTTAAAAGATTATATGTAAATGCTTTACAAAAATAACATGTATCCTTATAATTATACTTAAGACAACATTATATATGTTATCAACAAAACACAAAGAGATCGCAAAATATTAATAAACGTTTTTACGGTTTATTTGTATTAACAATAAGGAATAAGGATGTTTTCACTAATAAATTACTCAAACTGTGATGATACAGGGGGAAATTAACGCTTAGAAACTCAGGACTATTTGATGTTATCACTCGTCTGTTTCTCCTTTAATGTCTCTTTTGAGGAATAACTTGATCTGGTCTCTCTCCTCAATGAAATTGTTCATCTCATCGATAAGTAAGTTGACCTTGTCAGCCAGCAAGTTCAGTTTTTTTATCAACCATGCTACGTTTTCTTGCTTGTTTTACGGCTTTAAGGATCTTGGTCTTTGCCTGAGATGCCCATGTATCAGTAGGTTTCTTGACAGATTTGGATGATGATCTGGTTGTTGTATCTTTAGATGGTGGTGGTGAAGAGTGAGATGATGATTCAGTTGTGGATGGGTCATTAGGTTGCTCCGAAGCTTGTTCAGGATTTTCTTGAATGTTGCTATCGATTTTAATTATGATCCTTTCATCCTCTTCAACTTTAGCATGGGCTTCTTCCTCAGCCTTTTCTTTTGCCGCTTTTTCCACATCTTCATCAGTAATCTTCTCTGTCTTTTCCAGTTTGTTTTCCTCAAAGTCGAACTTAACCTCATACTCTTGCTGCTGCTGCTCTGTCGATTCCTTTGTGGTGGCACCAGTTCCCTTATCGAGTTGATTAACCGCATCAAGAACTGGTGTGATAGAAGCTCCACCACTGGAACCTCCAGAACCTCTTGTTTGTTGAAGGTTGAATTCCGTAGCAACATGCTCTAACCTCAGCTCCTTAAGAGTTTTGTGGTATTGTTGTTGTTCATCCTTTGGGTCTTTATCTTCATCAGTACTTTCTTTTCTTCTTTAGTCACTGGTGTCTTCCCTTTGTCTAATTGGGGACTTGGTGGTTTATCTTCAGACATTGGTGAGGATGTTCCCTCTGTCACTGTTTCAGAGTAGTAAACTACCTCTTCAGACTTAGTGGCTTCAGAGTCGTCTTCCTCTGGAATAGGGTCCGGTTTGACATTAGGACGAGCGATCTGAGATGGGATTCTTTTCTTGAAGCTTGGATGCCTCTTTGGATACTTATGAGCGCTCCCAGTGCTTCCAGTACTACCAGTGCTTCCTGACCTTCTAGTCTTCTTGGTAGGAACAGCCGAAGTCTTCTCATCCATAAACCCTACTTTTCCTGTACTCACTGCTTCTTGGTATCGAAGATACGACGGAAGACTCTTGATTGTATCAGTGAGAAGGTAGTCCAGTAACACAGCACCTTGTTTCTTTGTTGATGGTCCTTAAATCTGAAAATGTTCAATGTAGGCTCATATAACACGGAATGATTGTTGGGGTCATTAATTCTCATAGGGATGTCTCGATTGTTCCCGAGAATGTTCTGAATCAACAACTTCGTGTATCTGATAAAGGGAACCTTTGACCCAGGCTTCTTGAGATGCTGCATCATATCTTCCCATATCAGGCTTGCATAGTCGATGTGTTGCTTGTTGACCATTCCCTAGAATGTCTGAAGGTTCATGAGTTTAGGATGCTCATCACCGCTGTCTCTTCCAGACACAGACTTAGCGATCATGATGTACAATGTCCTCCAAGGTTGAGGAATGTTCCTCAGATCGACAGTGGAGTGTTTGGTGATGACTCTGGCAGCTTCATCATAGCCAATGTCGACCATGAATTGTATCACAACCTCTTCAGTAGGAGTTGGTGCATAGTCAGCAGGCTGAATTGCAGGAAGAAGAAGAATAGTATGAAGATCTGCTACTGTGACAGTGACTTCCTTGCTGTTAAGAGTCACTTTGACAGCATCTTGACCATCAATCTTTTCCATCATTTCCCAGAATTGATGAATATAAATTTTAGGTACAATGGCTGAGTTGGTTAGCGTATTACTGTAGGGATGAGCTTTGAGGATATCCACAGCAACTCTGCATGATGATTCCGAGCAGGTGAAGTTCTCAAAATCGACCCTGAGATTGTTCTTTCCAATCGATTTACTGTAACCCGTTGGGAAGATATCTTCCACTGTGATTTCGTTGGATGCGTTGAGAGTTTCCATGTTGACGTCCATTTCATGATCTGAAAGAAGTTGAGACAAAAGAACCAACATATCAAAAGACATTACGTTAGTCAAAAGTTGATTTTATTGTCCAATTATTTGTTGACGTTGTTATGTTTATGAATGTTACGAGCCCAAAGTCACATATAGTCCACTAGTCCAAAGTTGACGTGATAAGTTACGTGAGTATGTTAATTTTGAATTTTAAAGTCCAAATTTCACTTAAACACACAACGTTTTAACTTTTTGTAGCTTATTAGTGACATTTTGGTTTTGCGACATTATGAGTAACTTATTACAAGTTTGTACGCATAACATTTCAAAAATTAAGTTACAAGTTGGCTTAGGCGTAATCAAGTAAGCTTATGCTTAAACATGGTAACCTTAAGCGTAGACTTAAGCTTATGCGTAGCAAAAACCCTTAGGTGTAAGAAAGACTTACGCGTAGGAGTGAGCTCTTAGCATAAACGCTTAAGCGTAGACATAAGTTAAGGACTTACGCGTAAGGTTTACTCGTAAGAGTAACCCTTAGGTGTAGGAGTCCAAGTTTACGCATATCCTTCACAGGATACGCGTAGTCCATTGTAGAACCTTATGCGTAAGAGTTACGCGTAAGATTGCTCTTATGCGTAACATCTACGCATAAAGTGATCCTTAAGCGTAAGTTCCAAGTAACCTTGATTCTGATTCCTTTACGCGTAGAAGCCTATAATAATTTAAACATAACAA
Organism: Chrysanthemum seticuspe; assembly: GCA_019973895.1. Classification (NCBI taxonomy): domain Eukaryota; kingdom Viridiplantae; phylum Streptophyta; class Magnoliopsida; order Asterales; family Asteraceae; genus Chrysanthemum; species Chrysanthemum seticuspe. The sequence continues at coordinate 55,863,843 of BPTQ01000004.1, read as the reverse complement.
GCATATTAACATTTATTCCAACCACTTTCAATATCACATGGCATATCATAATATAACCTGTTACGCGTAAACATGCTTTAGGCGTAAGTTTTCAACTTAAACCCTAAATTTAAATCCTAAGAGTAAGAGATTAAACCATGGGAATTCATCCAAACTTTTTCTGGGTAATCTTATATGCTTAAGGAGTTAGTTCCAATATGTTTCAACATCAAATACACACTGAGTCAAAAAGTACCAAACTTCATGCACATATAAACCCTAAAACTTGATTCACCACTTTTGTTGTTTCTGGGCATGATTCAATGGTGTATTTAGTCAATTAAACATGTCAAGAACATAACCTAAGCATCTAATTAACCTAAAACACTCACATATGAAAATTCCCAAATCCACGCATAAACCCTAAAACTAGAATCTTGATGAAATAAGATTCTGGGTAAGTTTAGTTGATGGAAATGAGTTTAACATTGATATTAGACCTTTTTAACACAACCCATTTCACAAAAAAAAAAACCCCCAAATTTTCAAACACAAGTTCATACGTATACGCGTAAGAACACAAAAATCATTCATTTGAAAATTTTAGCCGTTGGATTCGTGTAAGATTAAAAACCTATGTTCGTATTGACGATTAGAAGCTATAACCACGTACAAGTTTTGGTTATGAAGAACGGATTTGTGGTTTTAATCTTAGGCGTGGATTGTTTTGGTAGAGAAATAAGTGTAGTAATAAATGTGTTTAGGAATTAGGTGGAAAGGTTTTAGTTAAAATTAGTTTTCAATTTTGACAAGAATGCCCTTCCACCTCAACTATTTTCAACCAAGACCCATAACTTCCACTTTGGTTTAGCAAAAGGTGATTGTTTGGAAAGAAACTTTGACGATACTCCCCCTCGACTTTAGAAATGATAAAATTTTACAAATTTGAGTCCGAGGAGAGTATAAAACAAGAAACGTATCCACCATTACTGAAGAAACAACATTTTATGGTAACATGCAAGTACAAGGTTTTATGAGACTAAAAATTATTTATATTCTCCCCCTCAACACTTGTTCGGGAAAATAATGAAAGTTTTGATAGAACAAAGTGTTGACGGGAGATTTGTACTTGCAATGTTTGAGAGAATTCAGATAGAAGAATATTTTTGAATTTTATTTGATTTTATATTTTTGTATTTTGTTTTTGAAAAGGATATTTACAAAAGAGGTTTTGGTGTTTGACTGTTTTCAAGAATGTTTTAAAAGTTCATCCAGTTCTTCTGGAGTCAAATACCTCATACCAATCCGATGAATCAAATCATTAAACCTTGCAGGAGCCAAGGCTTTGGTGAGAAGATCCGCCCGTTGGTGTTCAGTACCTACAAAGTATAATTCAACGGTACCCTTTTCCACATGCTCCTTTATGAAATGATATCAAAGATCGATATGTTTTGACTTGGAGTGTTGAACTGAGTTGCACGATATCGTAATTGCACTTCTATTGTTGCAGTACGTCGGGATTCTGTCAAATATGTAACCATAATATTTGAGTTGTGTTCTCATCCAGATGACTTGAGCACAACACGCAGACACGGCTACATATTCAGCTTCAGTCGATGACAGTGACGTGCAATCTTGTTTCTTCGACTGCCATGACACCAATTTGTCACCAAGGAATTGTAGAACCCCTAAAGTACTTTTTTGTGAATCTAGGCAACCTGCGTGATCAGCGTCTGAAAAAACTATTAGTTCAGAACCAGAATCCTTCGGATACCAGATCCCCAAATTAATGGTTCCCTTAACGTATCGGAGGATTCTTTTAGCCTCAGTGAGGTGTTTCTCAGTTGATCGCGACTGATAACGGGAGCATAGATAGACTGCAAATACTATGTCAGGTCTACTAGCTGTTAGATACATGAGAGACCCAATAATACTACGGTATTTGGTAGGGTTAATCAATTTCCCATGTAAATCAGCATCCAGTTTGTTGGTATGTGCCATTGGTGTTGCATAGGTGTCACAACTTTGCATTCCATGTTTGTTTAAAATTTCAAGAGCATATTTGGACTGACTTAAGAAAATACCACGGGGTGATTGATGAACTTGAAGTCCTTAGAAGAACGTAAGTTCACCCATCATTGACATTTCAAAATGTGTTTTCATTAGTTTTGAAAAAGCGTTTGAGTACTTTTTATGGGTTGAACCAAAAATGATGTCATCCACATAAATTAGAGCGATTAAAATGTGTGCCCTGTGATATTGTATAAACAGGAGGAAGGATAATAACTTATCATACCACGCCCTAGGGGCTTGTTTGAGACCGTAGAGAGCCTTGTTCAGTTTGTAGACGTGATTAGGGAACTCAGGATCAACAAATCCTTCTGGCTGACTAACATATACCGTTTCCTTCAGTTGACCATTCAGAAAAGTAGTTTTGACATCCATCTGATATACAGTGATGTTCATGTGAGCCGCAAACGCCAGAAAATCCGTACAGCCTCAAGACGAGCAACTGGTGTGAATGATTCTTCGTAGTCAATCCCTTCTTCCTGTCTGTAACCCTTAGCCACCAGACGTGACTTATTTCTGATAACCGTACCTTCAGCATCTAACTTATTTTTCCAAATCCCCCTGTTGGTCTTTCAACCAATTCCCATTCTTCAAGACGTTTAAACTGATTCAGTTCTTCCTGCATGGATTCAATCCAGTTGCCTTTGGTCATGGAATCTTTAATGTTTATGGGTTCAGTTTGACAAACGGTAAGTGCATAAATGCAATGTTCACCGTCTGTGTGAAGGCATTGTCTAGTAACGACTGGTTGATTCGGGTTACCAATAATGTTAACTAGAGGATGGTCTTTAGTCCAACGATGTGTGGAGGGTTGATGTTGATATACATTATGCAGATTTGGTGGGTTTAGATGGTTGGTTGATGATTCAGCAACATCAGAGTTTGCAGTTTCATTAGCGAAAGGGTTAAAGAATGCATTCCCATCAAAATCCGCAGGTGCAGGTACATTTTGATTCAGAAGATCATCAGCTGGATCTTTATCATTAGAAGAAGTTTGTTCGAGTGTTGCTGTAGAGTAAATTGGAGGTGCATCAGTAACAGTTGTTGTTGTATCAGGTGTATCAGGTGTAGGAATATTATCAGGTTGAGCAGCGGAAACAATGGATACATCTGGAGCACGTTGATCAATATCATCACTAAATAGAGGAGTGATAAGGTTTTAAAAGGTACCTTTTTGAGGGGTCGTTTAAGCCCTTATTTGATCACTTTTGTATCCGTTATTGCTTAATATCGTTCCTTTTCACTTTTTAGGTCTCTTGAAGGCAAAATGCTGGAATGGCACTTATTTGCACGAAAAGGCGCGAATATACGAAGAAAATGGCCAAAGTCAGAATCGAGACACTCAAAGCTGCTGAAAACATAAGGTGACGGCGTCACTGCTTAACTGCGACGCCGTCAGAGGATTTTGTGACGGGACAGAAGCTAAAACTCCTATTTTCAAGTGACGACGTCAGGTTATAAAAGAGTAGGCCGTCGCAACTCAGACGGCCTAGATGCAATCCAGACGGCGTCAGAAGCTGAAGAGGACGACGTCACAAGCATAAGGTGATGCCGTCGCAAGTCTAACGTGGCCAAGACGAAACCCTAATGACGGCGACCCGACAGCGTCACAAAACATAAGGTGATGCCGTCGCATGTGTAATCTTATATATAGAATTCGAATTTTTTAGTATTAGTGTGTAGTCTTTTGGAGTAAAAACCTAAACCGAACCAAGGCTGTCTTGTACAGTATTTTAGGGTTCCAAACCCTATCTTACACCAAGATAAGTGTTTTACTTCATTAATACAATTACGTCTTTGATTATTTTTGTGTATGCTTGCATGTTCTCCATGTCCGGCTAATTTACTTATGTGTTTGCTTAGGGAATATGAAACTTAATTATTGAATATTCATTGGTTATCTCTTATCTTGGTTGATTAATGATCTAGTAATGCGATAGGTCATTCGTTGTGTACTTAATGCTTGATTAAATCTTTGTGAACCTTAGAATATAACTCCTTGAGTAGTTGTAAGCTAAACCATCCAAAGAGTGCCTTAGAGTAAGAGTTTATTATCCCTAGTGGGTTTTGTAGACGAGACCCTTTGGTAAGTTCAAAGAGTTAGGGAGAAACGCATACCCTACAACCTTAGACACACAACGCAACTAAGAATGAGGACGTGACAATTCAACCACCAATAGGAGATAATTAAGGAGTAGTAAAACCTAAGTAAACACATCTTTAAACTATCATACGAGCACACAATAATTAGACATAGACTACATATACCTTAGATTAGATAATTAGATAAGTAGAGTACTCGGTAGCAATACCAACCCCCCAAATCCAAACCCCGAGATTCGTACCTTTCCTTTTCTTAAAAATATAAAAAGATAAAAAATAATCTTCCTCAACCCCAACCTTAGCGTAGTAACTTCTCACTAGCATTCCTATTCCCCTAGAGAACGATATCAATACCCGTGGCTTACCCTAATACTACACTACAATGATTAGGTTCACTGCCTAGGGTGTTGAAAAACTTGCTCGACGAAAAGGAAGTTCCTTTGACCCCGAACGACGCGTGTAGCGTTATCAAGGAGCAAATAACGTTTCCATTTGACGACGAGTAAGCTGTAAGCTTGGTTCAGCTGATGATGGGGTTTGGGGGAAGTTGAGATGGTTATGACCGGGTTCCAAGCTGTTTTGCTCAGAAGCCATTTCTGTAAGTTCATCAAAGTTAGCATGAATCGTTTCCATAATCTCCCTTGTATGACGGTTCCAAATCCGGTATCCCTTTGAGTTTTCATAGTATCTAACAAATACTCCAATGTCAGCTTTACCCTTGAGCTTTCCAAAATCATCTCGATCATTATTTGGGTAACAAAGAGCACCAAATACATGAAAGTGTTTGTGATTTGGTTTCCGGTTATGAATAAGCTCGTAAGGGGTTTTGTTGTGGCGTTTGGTAATCATTGAATGGTTCTGAGTATAGCATGTAGTTGACACGACTTCTGCCCATAAGTAATCTGGAAGTTTAGCATTAATCAACATTGTTCTTGCAGCTTCCACTAACGTACGGTTTCGTCTTTCGACAACTCCATTTTGTTCTGGTGTTCTTGCAATAGATGTCTGATGCTCAATTCCCACTTTCTCATAATAATCACGAATATTTTGGTTTACAAATTCAGTTCCTTTATCAGTTCTTACTTGTCTGACCGTGTTCCGGAGCTGAACTTGAACTTTCATGAGAAAGGTGATGATCATTTGTGGAGCTTGATCCTTACTTCGAAGAAAGTAAACCCAAGTCCATCTGGAGTAGTAATTAATGTTTACTAGAATGTAGCGTTTGCCATTGATCGTCTACACATGCATTGGGCCACACAAATCCATGTGAAGAAGATGAAGCACATGCTGAGAGCTGTGTTCCACTTTTGAGGAAAAATGAGCACGAGTGCTTTTCCCTTGTTCACAAGCTGAGCATAGATGATCTTTAGAATACCGAAACCTTGGAAGACCTTCAACAAGTTTGTATCGTTCAAGATTGGTTATGGTTTGAAGGTTTAAGTGTGAAAGTCGTCGGTGCCATAGCCAACATTTTGTAGATGTTGCCTTAGAAAGTAGACAATTGGGAGATGAGGCAATCATGTCTTGCATTAAGATTGTGTAAAGGCTTGATGTGCGGTTTCCAGACATAAGATCGTTTCCTTGTAGATCACAGATGAAACAAGTTTTTTCCCTGAAAGCCACTTCCAAATCACCATCACAAAATTGACCGACTGAAAAGAGATTGTGACCGAGACCTTCCATATAATAAACCCTGTTAATTTTGATGTTCCTATTGATGCAATCTCCGTAGCCCAATGTTGCAAAAATCGTGAATCAGCAGTCGGGCGGTCGATCACCCTGCAGCGAGTAATCGGTCAAGTCGAGATTAATCGGTGATTAATCGGATTGGCATTTTCTACAATTTTTTGGTATTTCTAGAGACCAAACTAAAAATCATAGCCGATTCCTAGCCTGCTATGTTTCTAAACCTCAATAAAAGGCTCCAATTCTGATTATGATGCTATTGTGCGTTATAAGTGAAATATACGACCCCAAATTAAGTAAAATGCCTAAATTATTATTTCTTTTAAAATGCCCGATTCGGCCGATTTTTTATCGATATGGCCGATTTTTGAACGATTCGGCCGATTCAGCCGATTTTTTGACTGCTTAGTGTCGATTTTTTTCCTAGGCCGATTTTTTGACCGATTTTCAAAAATCGACAAGGTACTCGGTCGATTAACGATTAATCGGTGATTAATCGGCCGAGTTGACCAATTTTTGCAACATTGCCGTAGCCCATGATAACTGCGAAGTGATCATTCCCGAACCTGATAGTGCCGATGAACTTTGAGACAAAGTTTGATAACAGTTTGAGATTGCCTGTCATGTGTCAGGAACATCCGCTATCAATAATCCAGAGGATGATCTGTATCACCTGCATTACACACAAACGACATAGGTGGAATAGAAGTAGAGGAGGAACCCGAAGAGTTAGAGGGTTCCGATATAGTTACAGTTGAAACACACATTAGGAATCCATTTAAATCCTGGTGTATTTTGTAACCATCTCTGCCAAGTCCAACTAGTTTGTGCTTTGGTCTTAGTGAATGCACTAGGTGATATTTTCTTCCTAGGAGGTGAAGGGTGTTGTATAGGTACATCAATGATATCTGCAGAAATACGAGAAGGCGGTTTACCTAGCACAGACTTAGAAGCATTAGTGGGCCTAGGCGTATTCCGTTTTCTAGTATTCCGCTTATAAGATAAGATAGATTTAGCAACACACTTATCATGACAACCAGAAAACACGCTTTTACGACAACCAATACCAGAAGCTTCAAACAAAACATTCAAAGTACTTAAAGATTCAACATTCGTTACATCACTTTTGCTATTACATTTGTGTAACGCAATGTCTAAAGTGGGTGCAACATGAGTTTTATTCAAAGTCCTAGGTTGTTCTTCTACTTCAGAGGTATTTACTGATCATTTCTTACGTTGCGACTTCCTATTCTTCTTTTGATTCTTTCTAATCTGTGAAGTGCTAACGCTGGGAAAAGAGGCAACTACTCCTGTTTCAGTGGAAGGAAGCACATTAGAATCTCGTGGTTTGTCATTAGGCATTCTAGTGTCAATTTTAAATTTTCCTGGTGCAATTACTTTAGTGTTACTAGACTTATCTCGCTCATATTTCCCTAACTTCTCTTTCAATTCAACAATAGTGTGCAACAAATTTTGATTTTTAGAGCGAACGTTTCCACAAGCATTAATTACTTCTTTAGTGTATTTAAGATACTCATCAATATCTTTGGACGCTTTAGCACGAGTCTTTTTGAGCAAATCAAATATGACACCATATTCAGTTTTGACTTTGGCAATTTCTTTTTCATATTTTGAAATTTGACATTTTAAAGACACGTTTTCATCATCCAGTTGTTCAATTTTTGGATCAAAAGATATTGCACGCAACTGGGTGATTTTGTTTTGCAAAGCAAGTTCTCGATTTTGACAATCTTTTTGACACCATTGAAGACGACGTTTAGCATTCGAAAGCACATTTAACAAACTCTTAATTTCAACTTTCAAAGACTCGATTTGAGGCACATTATCGATATTCTCAACATTTGCAACAGAGTCAACAGAATCAACAGCAATATAATCAAATGCATACGCAACAGTATGTAACAACACGACATATATGGTATCAGCACAGATAACATCTTCCAAGGGTCGATCAACATCATTTCTTAACATTTTCTTTTTACATTTAGTATTTGAAATCGATGTTTCTGTTTTCTCGAAAACTGTTTTCATAAGACCAATCTCCTTCTGAAGATCCCGTTCCCAATATATTGCACACATTCGTAAATTTTGGACATGGGGTAAAAGTCTTTTCTGAAAAATGTGTCTTTGATTACGGGCATGAGGCGATTGAAAATGTTCAGCTTTTATTTCAGAATTAACTTCAATTTCATGTTCCGAAAGTTTGAGGTCAGACATGAATGTATCAAAATATTTAAGAATTTGACATCTTTCGAGTAATGATTTTACTTCATTGAGTGAAGGTAAAGGACCAGTAATTTGTGCAACATTTTGTCGGAGTCCAACATTAGAAGAGGAGTCAGGTGTGATAACCCAAGGCGTGTTAGTATGATCCTGTTGTTTTACAAAAGGTATGATTTTAGAGTAATCGAATGGTTTGTTATATTCAACATTTTCCATTTTTAAACGACTCTCAGCATCAACATCTAATTCTTCATCACGATTATATTCAACAACACTCATAATTGAATCATCAATTCTATGTTCTTCACTATAGACTTGAGGATTTGGTTTGAATGCTCTATGTGAAAAACTTGGTTTGTAATCAGCAAGAATTGGTCCATATCCATTTGGATTTGGCTTAAAAGTAAACTTTTGAATCGTCGTGATTAACTCACCATGTTTATAAACAACATTTCAAAACTCTTTGATTTTGTTTTGTAAATCGACAATTTCATCAAGATACTGATCAATTTGTTTCCTCGAATGCTTTTTGTACTCACAGGGACAATCCACTAGATAGTGTAGAAGTCCTTAGGTATGATGAAAAAAGGAGAAAAGTGAGAAATGGGAAGTGTGTGGACTGAGACAGAGCTAGTACTGGAATAAACCCAACAAGGTTCTAGTTATGAAGTCTTGGTAAGCACTGAAGGGGTTGAAGAATGAAAAAGAAATGAAAAGTGAAAAGGGTGAAAAGAAATAGCCCTCCAATAATTCAACCTTAGGGCAGAAACCGGGTTCAATACATATGCTACTGGTGGTTACCAAGGTAACGCCGGTATTGAAGACAAGACGTCATGGACCCAGTGACGCACTGAACCTAGCTTCCCAAGCTACTCAAGTTCCTCTTAAAAGGACTTGTTTCATTCTCATGGGGAACCTACATAATCTATCAACTTTCTCTTAGAGATTGTTCATATTGAAGAAGGAGACCCTCTCCCTAGTCTCCGGCATAGGAACCAATTTGTGAACAATTGAGTCTAGAGCCATGAGATCAACAATAAATCTCATTAGAACAAATTATTAATGAAGACTTGCTGTTTCACACAATGTGGAAAGTAAGAATATATTAAGAGTCCTACACATTATCCTTGTGGTATTGCCAGAAGATCCGAGTGATACGTAAAATACTCACAATGAAAATGGAAAACCTTCTAGAGCCAACATCAAACAAGCTCTTGGTAGGTGATGACGTACCCTCCGATCAGGTCGAAGGACCCCCCTTCGGCCTCAGTCGAATTTGCATTACGAAGACCCAAGTCTTTCTTCATAAGTCATTGGTGGCGTAAAACCATTCAACATTGACATGGTTACCAGTTGGGAATCCGCCAGCCGAAGGCCTATGCCCTTCGGTGTCTTCTCTTGAAGATGCCAAGACAAAGAAGAACCTTGACTTGGTCTTCCCCCACATTCCCACTATTTCCTTAGCTTCCCCGCCAAGTCCGAGATAGTGGGGATGAAGCCCTAGCGGTTACCACAAATCAGGGGACGCCCCCCATGATCTCCTAAACATGTGCTAACACTCTCCAAGCTATTTTCATCACCTATAAATAGGTTGGACGAGTCATTTCAATGGTATGTTCACTCAACACAGTATTTCACATACATCATATTATTTACAACTCATATCACATACTTACTCTCACGTCGGAGGTGGTTCGCAGGGCCCAACCCCTGCACAATCACTTAACGAAGTGTCTACTATTTCTTATTGCAGATTGGCTACAAGTTTGGCGCAAGCATATCACCCTTCATACCCTTCGATCACCATCGAAGGCCTGGTCGTACAAATTATTGTACAATCAGTGGCACCATCCGTGGGACCCGCTACTATTGGTCTCGTTATTCCAAACATACACCCAGTCAATCACTCTCACTAGTTTTACGGCATGAATCAAGGAAGAGAAGATAAACCCCCTCCGGGTTTCTCGACCTTGACACCAATCCCAGTCAATGATCCTAACAACCTTCCCAATCTAACCGCATCCACTTTTACCACACAATCTCACCTTGAAATAACTCCCAACAACCATGCTTCAACCTCGACTAACCCTGAACCGGTAATTAGTCCAGCGTTTGTCGAAGCTAACATCGAAGCATTAGAATCTTTACTAAGGGCTCGAAGGAGGCAAGCTCGGAATGTGGAGATGCTTAGGGAGTTAGAATACTCAAGCGATGAATATGACAAAGAGTTGGAGATGGAGACTAGGCCCTTGGCTCCAGGGGCTACACGCTCAGTGCTAAGGATAGGGTCTCCAAGCAGTCAAAGGCCTAGCGGAAGGTCGGTTGGTTTTGAAGACGTTTCGGAGAGGGCTCCGACTAGACGGGAAGGCACGATAGAAGGCTACAATGGAAGGAGTCACCGAAGGGATGCTACGGAGGTTAATTTGCCACCACTTTTGGCGGCTCATCTGGGAAGAACTGAGGCAGGGGTTCCGTTGCAGCCTTCTCACGCATCCGGCGTGGAAGGCAATCCATCTCAAATGAATGGGGGGAGGAAATCTTCCTCCTCATGGTATGTACCCTCTTTTTCAGGCTCAATCTTACCCTCAAGGGGTTTATCCCCCACCTAATGGGCAGGCTAGCAACCCCAGTTTTACTCAACCATACGGAAGTATGCCCTTTGGGCAACCTATGGTATATCCTTCGTACCCTGTTGGAAGTCACCCACCTTATATACCTACTGCTTACCCTCAATATGTTAACCAAAACCCTGTTGGAATACCTCCAAATCATAACCCATACAATGCTGCCCCTACCTACATGCCACCATATAAGTGCCTTTATTCAGAGCCCATGGGCTCTACAACACCCTTCGTAAGATGGATAGAGCCCCGCGCATATTGGTACCTACGATGGGAAAGGGGATCCGGATAACTTTTTACACTTGTTCGAAGGGGCTATTAGAATGCAGAAGTGGGTTATGCCTGTTGCTTGTCACATGTTTACATACACCCTACGAGACTCTGCTCGTATATGGTGGAACGGGAAAAAACCAGGTAGCATTGTGAATTTGGATGATCTCAAGGCAAAGTTCAGATCACATTTCAGCCAACAGAAAAAGTTTACAAGAACGCACCTAACAGTGCACAACATCAAGAAGAAGGAGAACGAGAGCACCAGAGCTTTCATCACCAGATACACCGATGACACGTTACAGATAATGGGGTTGCACGAGGACCAGCACATCTCAGGTTTCGTGCATGGCCTACGAAATAGAAGTTTGGTTGAATTCCTCTCCACTGATCTCCCTGTAACCTATAAGGGTTTGGTGGTGTAACACCCCAACCCGACAAGGGTAGAAGTGTCACATTCTGGTGTTATATCAGAACATACAGTTAAAAACGGAAGTCTTAAGAATAAAGTATCAAGTCATTTAAACAATGACTTACAAGGAAATTTACATAATCCAAAATGTTTAAAATAAAATGAGATCACCAAACAATAGCCCGGCAAAATAAAACCAAATGATAAGGTAACTAGGGTTGTTCCACTCAGATAATCCAACTCTCAGCCCATCGAATGCCCATCTTCAAACCTAACTCCTGCCGCAGGAAAAGAAATGTGGCTGAGCTTAAAAAAGCCCAGTGAACAGATATAACAAACGAAAGCTAAATAAAATCTGAAATGCAAAATGAAACAAAGGAAACGGATAACACAGTCGCAGCGAAATGAGAATAATGAGTCAATGAGGATCCTGCAGAACACAATTTTACAGATATCCAAAACGAACAGATAACAAGGAGAACGAATCAAAACAAAGCATCGATGACATATAAACAAGCACATACAAACCAGGCATACAAGACTAAAACATAAGCAAGTATAGCAGGCGTAGCATCCACACAACATATATGTCATACAATCAATTCAGGAAATCAGGAGACATACAAGCCAAACAGATGTCTACAGGAAAGCGGAAGCAATTAAATTAATAAGTGAGCATGGCAATTCACACAGGTCAAAACCCTTAGTTGAAGACATAATCAGTATCATAACAGCGGAAATACTAGCAGCAGTCAAAACATGGCAGTCACACGTAACAAGTAGGAATACAATATGAACACTATAATTAAATGAATTAAATACATAGCAGGGCAATTAAACAAGTTAACAAGCTAGACTTCAAAAGTTGAACCATTTACCAAATCAAACCGTAGCATAAACAGAAATGCAAACATGGCAGGTCAACAACAAGCAGATAAGGACACCACGGATAGTCATAGTCCACGAGATTAATCGAACGAGGTACAAAAGATAAACAGATCAACAATCGATTTCACACAAGCACAGTTACCAGACAAATCAAAGGATCACATAACAGTAAGATAGCATATCATCAGATGACAACAGGTAAATCTTATATCGCATACATACATATCATACAGAGTAATCAGTAGTCGTATAAACATGAATATCATAATCAATCCAATGACATATAATAACCCGGTACGTGAATGGAACCATAGTCTGAAGTAACGGAATGAAAGTGTGACAGATCAATGTAATGGAGTATCTATATCTTGGTAAAAGTGAATCATATAAGGGTATTGAGTAATGAACAAGTAATACAGATTATGGTGCGTTGGGGAATACGGAAGGTACAATATAGGTTTATCAAAAGTGTAAGGGTTATCAGAAATCTACCCGAGCCCGGAAACATATCATATCATATCATATCATAAGTAGCCATTGTATTCGGAGGGGTGACCTCAGAATACCATACATAATAGGAGGGGAGACCTCAGTAACAAATGGAGTAGCTAGCTCCCGGAATTGTGAAGACGCGTATTGCACACGACATCATTCACCATATAAATCATATCATAAACAAACGTATCAGATCAAATCCCTCGAACATATCATATCTAGGATGCATCCATACGCCCCCCGGAACATATCATAGTGGCCAAAATCAAATACATATAGTGAGCCCATAATCATATCATATCATAATGGGGACGGTGTGTAACATCACTCGTACACACTGGAGTCATGCCATTGGTGCATCAATGACACGGTCATGTTACCTTCATGACTAGGAACACATATTTGGCTCGGGTATCAAACTGACGGGTCAAAGCATAATCATATCATAAGGGTTCATATCAAAGGTTCATATCAGAGTCCCATATCATAATTTCATAATCAGAGGTTCATATTCAAAGGTTCATAATCATAAGGTTCATGCTCATAAGGTTCATAATCAGAAGTTCATAATCATAACAAACGAATATCATAGCGAATAGAATCATATCAAAGGATCATAGTAAAGGGAATTATAGCAAGGGTATCATAAGTAAAGTCAAGAATCGAAAAGTTATGAGAAATTCCTACTGAAAAGGGATAGAATATCTGTACCTCGTTTCGAAGCAAGCAAAATAAGTGATGAGTGTGCAAATACTCATCATTTTTATACCATTTAAACTACAAAAACATCTGAAAACACTCAGAAATGCTTCAAAATGATAAAAATATCACAAACAAGTGTTTTATATGTTTTAAATGCAAAAACATCAAAATCTGGTGAAAAACGTATCAAGTTTGCATAATTGGCAGTTTTAGTCCCCCAAGTTTGAAAAGTTGTCAAAAACAGTCCCTGGTAAATCCAAATAAAGAAAAATATCATTTTAAGTCCTTAGGGATTCCTAAGTTGTCAAAATTGGTCCTTGAGACTTAAAATTACAAAATTACAACTTTAGTCCCTGAACTTTGAAAATTGTCAAGTTTAGTCCTTTGAAAATAAGAAAATGGCAATTTTGGTCCTTGCACTATTGAAGGTTGTCAATTTCAGTCCTTGTGACAAAGTTTGGAATATTGGCAGTTTGGTCCCTCAACTTTGGAGTATTTTCAGTTTTGGTCCTTGTCTAAACTAAAGCTTAAAGCCTTGTCAAAACTCATTTGACCCCCTGTCTTTACCCTTTTTGAACCCCCTGTCACAAACTAATTTTGACCCTTTGGTCAAAATTAGTCAAATAACAGAACACGCGCCACTGTCTCCTTCTCCCACCTCCTGCTTATCTTCTTCCCCGACCAAACACTGCAACACTCCACCCTCTCCATCCCATTACCTTTCTCTCCACTTATCATTACCCCTACAAACCCACCCCCCCTACTTGCCTGTTTCCAACCCCACAGTTGAAATTCCCACTTCCCGCCAAAAATGGAAAAACAGGTATACACTCATATCTCTCTCATTGTCCAAAATGAGAGGTGGGATCTGCTCTAAGGACACGTGTGAGCTCAACTGATGCATAAAAGAGGCAAGGGAACAAGAGAGAAGAAGTAACTTAGCTTTTAAAATTTCTTGTATGTCGTTTTTTATAAAAGTATCTTAATTAGTTTATGATTCTGTATCTTTGAGCTTTATTGTACTAAAACCAAGTGATTTAATCATTGTAACTCAGTTTCAAAGTTTAATTCCATGGTTCATTAATAGTTCAAGTTTTCAAGTTTACTGTTTAAATTCTCAAATCTTAAACTGTTATAACCAAGCTTCAATAAGCTTGTTTAATAGTCAAAAGTGCTTATTCAAGCTTAATATAGCTTCTTGTAAGCCTGGAGTTCAGTTTTAAGCACAATGGGTGAAAAGTCAACAAAAGTCAACAGAGAACCAAAATGGGTATAAGTTTGGTAATTGGTGATTCAGAGAATTGGTTTGGGTTGGAAATGGATTAAAATGGTGATGTATGTTTGGTTTAAGCTACAAAACCAGCTGGACCTGTGTAAGCTTCCTGTCTCATTTTTACCTTTTATGCAGTTTTCAAATTGTGCTCATATTTGAATTCTGTGTTCACCAACTAGTATAAACAAGTCTAATCAGTAGTAATGAATATATTAGAGTTAGTTTAATGGGTAAGATGGGTTAAATCAGTATTTAGCCTAGTTCTAATCTCAAAACTGTTTCTAAAAGGTGTGTTTGGAATGGCTGCTATAACTGTTATTTAGGCTTAGTCAGTGGTTCTCTTTTGTTGTTTCATGTTTGTTAAGCTATTATGAACTCATGCCTGTCTTTGAATTGCATCTGCAAGCCATATTAGTCAAAATCATCTTTATATCAACCTAGATAGTTAACTGTTAGGATCACATATTGCAAATCACATCAAATCAGTTCAAAACTTGTTAAAATAGCTTAATCCAACCTTAGTATAGCTTATTATAACAAATTAAGTCAGTAGATTAAGTTCCAAATTCATTTTAGTCAAACTACATGTTTTTGTAAAAAGTCAAAATTTTCAAATAGCTGTTTTTGAATAAAATCTAGAATTTTATTGTGTGTGTATTAATGAGATTTAGCCTAAATCCTTTTGGGACTTCAATGTTTAACTGCTCAACAAAAATACAAAAATATTAGATTTCATAAAAGTAGCTTATAGATAGCTTATTAGTTAGCTTCTTTAGAACCCCTTAACTGCAAATATGCCCTGTGCACCCAGTTAGCCACCTAGTTTCATAAGCTCACACAGAGCTTATTATTTGGCTATAGCTTGTATATTTTAGTTTTTTAAGTAGTCAACCTAGCTGTGTCTCTATTCTAATGCTTATTTTCCAATTTATAGCTTATTTACTAGGTCTGCTTATTGCTTTTTGATTTATCCATTTTAACTAGTATACTGAGTAATCAGAGTTTTCAAACCTTTTCATAAGCTCATTTTAATCTCAACAGTGAACTTCATTGTGAAAGCTTTAGTTCTTTGGGAAGCTTATTTGCTTAGCTTATTAGTTCCAGAGTTTTTTTTCAATTCCTAGCTTAATTAGGTACTTAAAAATTAGCTAGAAGGTGCCTAGCTAATCATATAACTGTCCTGTGTACAACAGATAAGTAAGTGCTTATTTTGAATTTGTTGTGCTTATTTCTAAGTATTTGTACCTTATCAGTTGTTAAATCAGCTTATTATTAGTAGCTTAGTTTATTTTCAGTTTCCTTTTGCTTATTCATAGCTTATTTAACCATATTAGCTTATTCATTTTGCTTATTTCATTTCTTAGCTAACTGTTGAGATTAATAAGCTAAGACAGAGCTTATTAGTGATATTTAGAAAAAGTTTTAGTTTTAAAAATTACTTATCTTCTTGTGTTTAATAAGTTTGTAGAAGAAAAAGTAAAAAAAAAATAGTTTACAAAAAAGTGCCACTGCTGGGACTCGAACCCACGCCACTTAGCTCATCACACACACTCTTTACCATCTGCCCTTGGGACTTGTCTCGTTCAAGTCTTACACAATCTAATATATAAGTACTCTTTTCCAGTTTAGCTTATACGACTTATTTAGCTTATTTGTAGCTTATTCAGTTTAGTTTTTTCCACTTTTGTATTTTTTATAAATCTGTAAAAGTATTAAGTATTTTCTGTAAAAAGTTGAGATTTTTCTAATTAGTTTTAATATTTTTAATCAATTAATTAGTGTTTTATAGTAATTAAATCATAATAAAAAATATAAAAGTCAAAAAAATATAAATCTTTTTTCTAAAATTTTCTTTTATCAAATAGTACGTAAGAAAATTAGTTTCACACTCGTAGGCCTTTTATTTCATAAATTTTACGTTTTTGCTTGCGCTCCAGCGTAATTTTTGCAAATAACGTACGTTTCCATTTTAAGTAACGTTTTTAGATAATTTGAGTTTACGTTTTAGTTAATATAGTTTATTTAAGTTATTTTATTTTATAAAAACACAAAAACATCATTGTAAAAATAGTGATAGCGTTTATTTAATAGATTTTAACTTTTTAATTTTCTTAATTTGCATTTAAGTCGCTGTAATTTGTTAATCTTTTCTTTAGGTAATTTTCCACCAATATCCTTATTGATCACTATCCTTAGTGATCATTCTACCATCTGATCAAGTGTTTAAACACCAGTCATCCTCCGTGGGACTTAACGACCCGAGAATCCACTGTATTCTCCTGAACTTCATTGAGTTGGTGTGTGAGCTGTTTTAAGTTCCTTACGGCTGATCATTCACAAGTGATCAGCTCGCGTGAGAAAACTTGACGGTTCCGCAACGATCAAATTTTGGCGCCGCTGCCGGGGAGGCTGTAAGCGTGTTCTAGACATTTTTCAGACCCGTACTTGCACATATACCACAGTTTGTAAAAAGTTTTTGTAAAGTTAATATAAATCAAAAAAGTTCATTAACACTTTTCCTAAAGTGTTAAAAACACCAAAAAAATATATAAAACAACAAAACAATCGTAACGTTTTCTAGCTTGTGTTTCTTTTAAGGTGATTCTTAAAGAAATACGATTTGGTTAAACGAGACGATACCAAAAATATTGTCCAAAAGTTTTTAAACCCATCAGCACAAATCTGTACCTACGTCTTTTCAGTGATACTTAATATACATAAAAATCAACCACCGCAAATCAAGGCAGTGCACTACCTAACTGGGGGTGCGACCATAATAAGTTCCCGAACATCAGATTTAAAACTTGCCTTTGTGTCCTTGTGATTTGGTGTACCTTTTTCAAAGAAGCCATTTCACTTGTGATTATTGGTTAAGTTCACTTGTGTTTTGCCTCATTTGTTTTGAAAACTGATTTTTATACTTAGTGCATGCGCACTCGTTCTTCCAGTTCTACAAGTCCTTTGTCAGAACTTGGAAAGATTCCTCGAAGACGTAGAGGACGTTCTGCTCCTTCAGCTGTGACTGAGGAACGTCTACCACCACCACCACCTGCCATAATGGCAGAAGATAAGCCGATGAATGAGCTTCTCCAAGCACCCATCGAGGGTTACGGAGATGCCATTGTTGTCCCAGCCATCGTGGCTGACACTTTTGAGCTCAAAACCGGGTTACTTAATCTGGTAACCCAAAGCCAATTCAATGGTTTTGAGCGGGATGATCCTCATGCACACATTCGATGGTTTAACAAGATTGCATCTACCATCAAGTATAAGAATGTCCCACATGAAGCTATCAAGCTTCTTCTGTTCCCATTTTCTCTAGAGGGACAAGCCCGGAATTGGCTTGAGAAACAACCCCCTCGTTCC
The DNA here is from genome assembly GCA_019973895.1 of Chrysanthemum seticuspe. Classification (NCBI taxonomy): domain Eukaryota; kingdom Viridiplantae; phylum Streptophyta; class Magnoliopsida; order Asterales; family Asteraceae; genus Chrysanthemum; species Chrysanthemum seticuspe. The sequence continues at coordinate 55,845,734 of BPTQ01000004.1, read as the reverse complement.
ATTGAGACATGGGAAGATCTTGTCACAAAGTTTGTGAACGAATTCTATCCTCCATCCCGAACCACAAGTCTTAAGAATGAGATAATGAAATTTTCTCAGAGATTTGATGAATCATTCGGGGAGGCATGGGATCGTTACAAAGAGTTGCTTCGCAAGTGTCCGCATCACGGTTTTACCGAATTAATGCAAATGGATACTTTCTACAATGGTCTCAATCAGGCTAATCAAGACTCTTTGAATGCCTCCGCGGGAGGTAATTTCCTGAGCAAGACCACCAAAGAGGCCTTGCAGATCATTGAGAACAAATCTCAGGTCCGTCCTTTCAGAGCAAAGACATATCAGTCTAATGCTGGACCTTCTTCTTCTTCATCCCCAGTGAGTACATCTAGCACCGATGCTAAGATTGATAAACTCACAGACATTGTTCAGGCTTTGGTTCTTGCTAACCAAAAGAAAGTCACTTTCACACAAGCACCAACACATGCTGAAGTGAAGAAAGTTGAGAGTTGTGTCACTTGTGGTGGTCCTCACGCTTACTACAATTGTACTGCCACCGATGGTAGTCCTTTTGAAGCAAATGCTCTAGCCGGTAGTTCACAGCAAGGAGGTAATCAATACCGTCCTCAGAATGAACCAAACTACCGTGCTAACACTTATCAGGCACCACCCGGTTTCAACCAGAATCCTAACCGGAATCAGAACCAACAAAGAATGAACCAAGGTTATCAAAACCAAGGTAATTTCTATTCCGGACCCAATCAAGGTTTCCAACAACAAGGAAATCTTAATCAAAACACTTACAACCGAGGGAATCAATTTCAGGGGAATATGAACCCTAATCAAGGGAATTCTGGGTATAACCAGAACATAAGGCCTCAAATTATCCCTCCACCACCTCCTGTATCAACATCTGATGAGCTTTTAAGGCAATTCATGAAGACTCAAGAGGAGACAAACAGGTTGTTGGTTAGTCAGATCGCTGAATTGAAGAAGTCTTTAAATGATCGACCCTCGGGCTCAGGTACTTTACCTAGCAACACGATCGCTAATCCGAGGGGCGATGCAAAGGCGATCACAACCAGAAGTGGTGTTTCGTATGATGGACCTGCTATTCCTACTACCTCTTCTTCTTCTCTCCCAAAGGTAGTGGAAAGTGAACCTGAGGCGACAACGGACAAGGAACTTCCTACTAATAACGGAGGAACCAGCACTGTCCATCCTCAGGTTGTCCAGAAACCAAAATCCAATCCAGGAGTTGTTTTTGAACCTCCTGTAGCTCCCATTGAAAAATCCAAATCTTCTATTCCTTACCCATCACGTTTACATGAGCAAAAGCTCCGCGAGAAAGCTGGTCATCAAATGGAAAAATTCTTTCAAATTTTCCAAGAACTTCATTTTGACATAAGCTTCGCGGATGCTATCATGTTGATGCCCAAGTTTGCATCAACTCTCAAACACATGTTAAGCAATAAGGAAAAGCTGTTTGAAATGGCTAAAACTCCTCTGAACGAGAACTGTTCTGCAGTTATCTTGAAGAAGCTTCCCGAGAAGCTTGGAGATCCTGGAAAGTTCCTCTTACCTTGTGTATTTCCAGGAATGGTTGAATGCTTTGCCTTGGCTGATCTTGGTGCAAGCATAAACCTTATGCCTCATTCAGTATGGAAGAAACTTTCTCTTCCGGATCTTACTCCTACATGCATGACTCTCGAGCTTGCAGATCGTACAATATCCCGTCCTCTTGGAATTGCCGAGGACGTATTTGTGAAAGTAGGAAAGTTCCATTTTCCAGCTGACTTTGTAGTTGTTGATTTCGATGCTGATCCACGGGTTCCTCTCATTGTTGGAAGAGGATTCCTGAGAACGGGCCGTGCTCTCATTGATGTATTTGAGCAAGAAATCACATTACGTGTTGGTAATGAAGCTGTCACTTTTAACCTTGATCAAACTTCGAGGTACTCCGCAAACTATGATTCTGAGTCGGTTAACCGAATCGATATCATTGATGTTGCTTCTGAAGAGTACTCTCAAGAAGTTCTTGGTTATTCTCATAATTCTGTGAGTGGGGATTCCACCACATCTTCTCAACCTATCATAGCCAATTCTACTCCTTCTCTCACTCCGTTTGAGGGAAGCGACTTCATCTTGGAAGAGATTGAAGCATACTTGGCTAGTGATTCTGTTCCATGGGAAATTGATCACGCTCCAATTGACATCGAGGGGGACATACTTCTCATTGAGAAAATGCTTAAAGATGATCATTCATCAACCCCTCACATTAGTGATGCAATTCCTGAAGAGATTAATCACCATGAGATTAATCAGGAGGGAGATATTCTTATTCTTGAGAAGTTGTTAAATCAGGACACTTCTCCTCCACTCCCTCCCGTCAAACTTCATAACAAGGAAGTCAAGTCAGTTGAGAAAACTGAAGAATTTCCTGAAGTCGAACTTAAGGACTTACCGCCTCATCTTGAGTATGCATTTCTTGAAGGCGATGATAAATTGCCTGTCATTATTGCTCGAGATTTGAGTAAAGATGAAAAGACTGCTCTCATAAAGGTCTTGAAGTCACACAAGCAAGCAATTGCTTGGAAACTCTCCGACATCAAGGGTATCAACCCTGAGTTTTGTACTCACAAAATCTTGATGGAGGATGACTTCAAGCCAGCAGTTCAACATCAGAGAAGGGTGAATCCAAAAATCCATGATGTTATCAAACAGGAAGTTATCAAACTTCTTGATGCAGGATTGATTTACCCAATCTCAGATAGTCCTTGGGTTAGCCCGATTCACTGTGTTCCTAAAAAGGGTGGCATAACTGTTGTCACGAATGAAGAAAACGAGTTAATTCCAACTCGATTGGTTACAGGATGGCGTGTGTGTATTGACTATCGTAAGTTGAATGACGCCACCCGTAAAGACCATTTTCCTCTACCCTTCATGGACCAGATGCTTGAGAGATTAGCAGGGAATGAGTACTATTGTTTCCTTGATGGTTTCTCGGGTTACTTTCAGATCCCCATTGATCCACAGGATCAAGAGAAGACCACATTCACCTGCCCATACGGAACCTTTGCCTACAAACGTATGCCTTTTGGCTTATGTAACGCTCCAGGCACGTTCCAACGCTGTATGATGGCCATATTCCACGACATGATCGGGGAAACAATGGAGGTGTTTATGGATGACTTCTCAGTCATCGGGGATTCATTTCAGACTTGTCTCTCCCATTTAGACAAAATGTTAAAAAGGTGTGAAGACACCAATCTATGTCTAAACTGGGAGAAGAGTCACTTTATGGTCAAAGAAGGCATAGTCCTTGGCCATAAGATTTCAAAAAACGGGATGGAGGTAGATAGAGCAAAAGTTGATGTTATTGCTAAACTACCTCATCCTACTACCGTCAAGGGTATTAGGAGTTTTCTTGGTCATGCCGGGTTTTATCGTAGATTCATACAGGATTTTTCTAAAATCGCTCGGCCTATGACCCATCTTCTTGAAAAAGAAGCTCCTTTTATCTTCTCTCCTGAGTGCATCGAAGCTTTTGAAACACTGAAGAAAAGGCTTACGGAAGCACCCATTCTAGTTGCCCCCGACTGGGATTTACCCTTCGAGCTCATGTGCGATGCAAGTGATTTTGCAATCGGTGCAGTCTTGGGGCAACGCAAAACAAAGCATTTTCAGCCTATACACTACGCAAGTAAGACTATGACTGAAGCTCAAACCCATTACACCACTACAGAAAAAGAACTATTAGCTGTGGTGTATGCGTTTGAGAAATTTCGGCCATACCTCATCTTGACCAAATGCGTAGTGTATACGGATCACTCGGCTCTTAAATATCTCTTTGCAAAACAAGATGCAAAGCCGAGATTGCTCCGTTGGGTTCTCCTCCTCCAGGAATTTGATATCATTATACGTGATAAAAAAGGAGCTGAGAACCTGGCTGCTGATCATCTGTCCCGATTAGAGAACCCTCACCAAGATGTGTTCGAGAAAAAGGAAATAAATGAAACATTTCCTCTCGAGACACTCAATGCGGTTTCTTTTCGTGGAGACTCTACTACCCCATGGTTTGCTGACTTCGCAAATTACCATGCGGGTAGCTTCATAGTGAAAGGGATGTCGTCCCAACAGAAGAACAAGTTCTTCAAGGATGTTAAACATTACTTCTGGGACGACCCTTTCTTGTTTAAAATTTGCGCGGATCAAGTCATCCGGCGATGTGTATATGGTCAGGAAGCTATTGACATTCTCAAAGCTTGCCATGCTGGACCTACTGGGGGACATCATAGCCCCAACTACACAGCCAAGAAGGTGTTTGATTCCGGATTCTATTGGCCCACAATCTACAAGGATGCCCATGAATTCGTCAAAGCCTGTGACGCTTGTCAACGTCACGGGAATATCTCACAAAGGAATGAAATGCCACAAAACGCCATTCAAGTGTGTGAGATCTTTGACATCTGGGGCATTGACTTTATGGGGCCATTCCCTTCTTCTCGCGGTAATAAGTACATACTCGTGGCCGTTGACTACTTGTCAAAATGGGTTGAAGCTAAGGCTTTGCATACCAATGATGCCCGAGTTGTGGTGAAATTCTTGAAATCCTTGTTTGCTAGGTTTGGAACTCCACGAGCCATAATCAGTGATCGTGGTACGCATTTCTGCAATGACCAGTTTGAAAGAGTCATGCAGAAGTATGGTGTGATTCACCGTCTCTCTACTGCATACCACCCCCAAACGAGTGGGAAAGTGGAAGTTTCAAACCGAGGGATAAAAAGAATTCTGGAGAGGACGGTTGGCGAAAACCGTGCCTCTTGGTCGGATAAGCTAGATGACGCACTCTGGGCCTTCCGTACAGCTTACAAAACACCCATTGGGTGCACTCCATACAAGCTGGTATACGGGAAGGCATGTCATCTACCTGTTGAGTTAGAGCACAAGGCATACTGGGCCTTGAAGCATGCCAACTTTGATATTCAGACTGCTGGTGATCACCGGAAAGTTCAAATAAATGAATTAAATGAACTCTGTGATCAAGCATACGAGAACTCTTTGATCTATAAAGAAAAGAAAAAGAAGATTCATGACTCAAAGATCAAAAACCGCGTTTTCAACGTTGGTGATCGAGTCCTTCTTTTTAATTCAAGATTGAAGATTTTCTCGGGAAAGCTTAAATCCCGCTGGTCTGGACCATTTACTATCACTAAGGTTTATCCTTATGGTACCATTGAGTTATCTCAACCCGATGGTCCTGACTTTAAAGTGAATGGTCATCGGTTGAAGCATTACTTTGGAGAGGACATTCCCCCTGTGGTTGTCCCAGATCTTCAAACTTTCCCCATGAACCAATGAATGCGGGGATCAAGTCAAGCTAGCGACTCGGGTATCAAAAACAGTAGCATGATACATGGGTTTTTACCCGTGTGTACCACCCTAGTGTGGGGGGGGTTGCCCCACATGTTGTGTATATATAAGAGGTTCATTAAAAAAAAAAAAAAAAAAAAAAAAAAAAATCCTTGCTGAATAATGGCCTAAGTATTTCCCTTTTACGTTCTATGTTTCGGCATAACCGCCGGTACTTTGAATATTGAGGGCAATATTCATTTCTAAGTGTGGGGGGGAATTCTCACGAATTTTATCATGTAATTATACCACCTAATTCCCCCGTTTTTGGCCAAAATTTTTTTTTTGGAGTAAGTGTTTTACACTTACTCATTTGGTTATCAGTCCGCCTTGTCTAATAAACTAAAGGATTGGCTAATCCAGGAGCAAACGGCTCTTGGTAAAGATATCTCAAATCCGTTGACGGCTTGCAATTTGCCCAAAATTGTATGGTATTCAGCTCACCATATCCTAAAAAGTGAAGAGTTGGCTAGCCCGCAAGTTTGTGGCTTGTGGTAAAGGCAGTTGGAAAACCATAATTGGTAATCGACTCACCAAAGATAATACTGATAATTTATCTAAGAGTTGGCTAGTCCAGTAGGGTACGGCTTCTGGTAAAGACAAATCAAATCCGTTGGAAGCTGATGATTTGCTCAAAATCATTTGGTTATCGGTGTACCAAAGTTCTTACTTGAACTGAAACATTTGGCTACTCCAGAAGTAATGGCTTTTGGTAAAGAGATGAAATCCATTAAATTTTTCTCAAAACATTGCTAGGGACTAGCAATATCTTAGTGTGGGGGATTGATGAGTGTGCAAATACTCATCATTTTTATACCATTTAAACTACAAAAACATCTGAAAACACTCAGAAATGCTTCAAAATGATAAAAATATCACAAACAAGTGTTTTATATGTTTTAAATGCAAAAACATCAAAATCTGGTGAAAAACGTATCAAGTTTGCATAATTGGCAGTTTTAGTCCCCCAAGTTTGAAAAGTTGTCAAAAACAGTCCCTGGTAAATCCAAATAAAGAAAAATATCATTTTAAGTCCTTAGGGATTCCTAAGTTGTCAAAATTGGTCCTTGAGACTTAAAATTACAAAATTACAACTTTAGTCCCTGAACTTTGAAAATTGTCAAGTTTAGTCCTTTGAAAATAAGAAAATGGCAATTTTGGTCCTTGCACTATTGAAGGTTGTCAATTTCAGTCCTTGTGACAAAGTTTGGAATATTGGCAGTTTGGTCCCTCAACTTTGGAGTATTTTCAGTTTTGGTCCTTGTCTAAACTAAAGCTTAAAGCCTTGTCAAAACTCATTTGACCCCCTGTCTTTACCCTTTTTGAACCCCCTGTCACAAACTAATTTTGACCCTTTGGTCAAAATTAGTCAAATAACAGAACACGCGCCACTGTCTCCTTCTCCCACCTCCTGCTTATCTTCTTCCCCGACCAAACACTGCAACACTCCACCCTCTCCATCCCATTACCTTTCTCTCCACTTATCATTACCCCTACAAACCCACCCCCCCTACTTGCCTGTTTCCAACCCCACAGTTGAAATTACCACTTCCCGCCAAAAATGGAAAAACAGGTATACACTCATATCTCTCTCATTGGCCAAAATGAGAGGTGGGATCTGCTCTAAGGACACGTGTGAGCTCAACTGATGCATAAAAGAGGCAAGGGAACAAGAGAGAAGAAGTAACTTAGCTTTTAAAATTTCTTGTATGTCGTTTTTTATAAAAGTATCTTAATTAGTTTATGATTCTGTATCTTTGAGCTTTATTGTACTAAAACCAAGTGATTTAATCATTGTAACTCAGTTTCAAAGTTTAATTCCATGGTTCATTAATAGTTCAAGTTTTCAAGTTTACTGTTTAAATTCTCAAATCTTAAACTGTTATAACCAAGCTTCAATAAGCTTGTTTAATAGTCAAAAGTGCTTATTCAAGCTTAATATAGCTTCTTGTAAGCCTGGAGTTCAGTTTTAAGCACAATGGGTGAAAAGTCAACAAAAGTCAACAGAGAACCAAAATGGGTATAAGTTTGGTAATTGGTGATTCAGAGAATTGGTTTGGGTTGGAAATGGATTAAAATGGTGATGTATGTTTGGTTTAAGCTACAAAACCAGCTGGACCTGTGTAAGCTTCCTGTCTCATTTTTACCTTTTATGCAGTTTTCAAATTGTGCTCATATTTGAATTCTGTGTTCACCAACTAGTATAAACAAGTCTAATCAGTAGTAATAAATATATTAGAGTTAGTTTAATGGGTAAGATGGGTTAAATCAGTATTTAGCCTAGTTCTAATCTCAAAACTGTTTCTAAAAGGTGTGTTTGGAATGGCTGCTATAACTGTTATTTAGGCTTAGTCAGTGGTTCTCTTTTGTTGTTTCATGTTTGTTAAGCTATTATGAACTCATGCCTGTCTTTGAATTGCATCTGCAAGCCATATTAGTCAAAATCATCTTTATATCAACCTAGATAGTTAACTGTTAGGATCACATATTGCAAATCACATCAAATCAGTTCAAAACTTGTTAAAATAGCTTAATCCAACCTTAGTATAGCTTATTATAACAAATTAAGTCAGTAGATTAAGTTCCAAATTCATTTTAGTCAAACTACATGTTTTTGTAAAAAGTCAAAATTTTCAAATAGCTGTTTTTGAATAAAATCTAGAATTTTATTGTGTGTGTATTAATGAGATTTAGCCTAAATCCTTTTGGGACTTCAATGTTTAACTGCTCAACAAAAATACAAAAATATTAGATTTCATAAAAGTAGCTTATAGATAGCTTATTAGTTAGCTTCTTTAGAACCCCTTAACTGCAAATATGCCCTGTGCACCCAGTTAGCCACCTAGTTTCATAAGCTCACACAGAGCTTATTATTTGGCTATAGCTTGTATATTTTAGTTTTTTAAGTAGTCAACCTAGCTGTGTCTCTATTCTAATGCTTATTTTCCAATTTATAGCTTATTTACTAGGTCTGCTTATTGCTTTTTGATTTATCCATTTTAACTAGTATACTGAGTAATCAGAGTTTTCAAACCTTTTCATAAGCTCATTTTAATCTCAACAGTGAACTTCATTGTGAAAGCTTTAGTTCTTTGGGAAGCTTATTTGCTTAGCTTATTAGTTCCAGAGTTTTTTTTCAATTCCTAGCTTAATTAGGTACTTAAAAATTAGCTAGAAGGTGCCTAGCTAATCATATAACTGTCCTGTGTACAACAGATAAGTAAGTGCTTATTTTGAATTTGTTGTGCTTATTTCTAAGTATTTGTACCTTATCAGTTGTTAAATCAGCTTATTATTAGTAGCTTAGTTTATTTTCAGTTTCCTTTTGCTTATTCATAGCTTATTTAACCATATTAGCTTATTCATTTTGCTTATTTCATTTCTTAGCTAACTGTTGAGATTAATAAGCTAAGACAGAGCTTATTAGTGATATTTAGAAAAAGTTTTAGTTTTAAAAATTACTTATCTTCTTGTGTTTAATAAGTTTGTAGAAGAAAAAGTAAAAAAAAAATAGTTTACAAAAAAGTGCCACTGCTGGGACTCGAACCCACGCCACTTAGCTCATCACACACACTCTTTACCATCTGCCCTTGGGACTTGTCTCGTTCAAGTCTTACACAATCTAATATATAAGTACTCTTTTCCAGTTTAGCTTATACGACTTATTTAGCTTATTTGTAGCTTATTCAGTTTAGTTTTTTCCACTTTTGTATTTTTTATAAATCTGTAAAAGTATTAAGTATTTTCTGTAAAAAGTTGAGATTTTTCTAATTAGTTTTAATATTTTTAATCAATTAATTAGTGTTTTATAGTAATTAAATCATAATAAAAAATATAAAAGTCAAAAAAATATAAATCTTTTTTCTAAAATTTTCTTTTATCAAATAGTACGTAAGAAAATTAGTTTCACACTCGTAGGCCTTTTATTTCATAAATTTTACGTTTTTGCTTGCGCTCCAGCGTAATTTTTGCAAATAACGTACGTTTCCATTTTAAGTAACGTTTTTAGATAATTTGAGTTTACGTTTTAGTTAATATAGTTTATTTAAGTTATTTTATTTTATAAAAACACAAAAACATCATTGTAAAAATAGTGATAGCGTTTATTTAATAGATTTTAACTTTTTAATTTTCTTAATTTGCATTTAAGTCGCTGTAATTTGTTAATCTTTTCTTTAGGTAATTTTCCACCAATATCCTTATTGATCACTATCCTTAGTGATCATTCTACCATCTGATCAAGTGTTTAAACACCAGTCATCCTCCGTGGGACTTAACGACCCGAGAATCCACTGTATTCTCCTGAACTTCATTGAGTTGGTGTGTGAGCTGTTTTAAGTTCCTTACGGCTGATCATTCACAAGTGATCAGCTCGCGTGAGAAAACTTGACGGTTCCGCAACGATCAATAAGAAAGTACGATCACACGATGAATCAATCCCGCCGTCCTGAACCTATATGAATTTGATAACGCTTATTAAAGTCGAATTACTCATCTTAGACGGCTTTCCATTTTTAGCAGGTTTCCACTTTTAGTAACTTTCCATTTTAAGTAACTTTTCGTATTTTAATAAGTTTAGGTTACAAATGCTAATTAAATAAAATTAAGTCTAATAATAATAATTATCATGGTTTAGGGTTTAAAATGTAAATAATCCAAATTTAGAGTTTTAAAGCGTGAAAATACCAAAGTCTAAAGTTCCAAGTGACAAGTAACTAAACTTCAAAATTCAATATTATCTTATGATAGTGTAAGGTTTATTTTGTCAATTTTTAGAAGTTGAGGGTTTGCATGCGACACTTAACAAAGCTTAGGGGTTAAAATATAAATTCATTTTTAACAAAATTCATGCTACGTGATATAGACGATTTCATATTTGCATGCAATATCGACTCGACACGGACCGACGGCAAGCCATGACGTATTCGAAACACGACCTCGGTACGACTATGATACCGAGACTCGACCCGAGTATTCACTCATGAACACCTCTATAGAACCCGAACCAAACGCAACCCTCAAAACTAAGCACCATCGAAGCTTACCCATACTTGAATCAAGGACACCACATCGAACCATCCTTAACTAGATTAATGAGACCTTATCACAAGAAAGCACACACCACATCACGTTTTTTTCTCCTTTTCAGTTTACAAAAAGATCACATAAAACCATACTTACACACGCCCCTTATATACGTACATATATGTGGAATCCCAAAATAGTTGCTTTAGTTTTATTTCTCAGGTTCAAGAATGTGTAATAAAGATTAGACAAATGGGTTTCAATAGACAAGGCAAAAACGTATAACACTCTTATTCGAATGGCTCAAAACAGAAGTAATGATCAACACATATATAATTTATATCTTCATGATTTTATGTAGCCTTAACACTTGGTTTTACTTTGCCATGTTTATCATTTTATGTGACGTTATACATAGGTACACGTTCATACGCATGGAAGAAGTAGCACACGACCCGATTCGTGAATCAAAGGAAAGTAATAGGACGAGAAAATGGTGGTACAACTTACCTTTGGAACGTGAAAAGAGGGAGGAAACAAGCCCCAAAACGAAGCAAAGCCGACACCCTTCTTGCCCTAGAAACACGCACGACCACAAGGAAAAACCCACGACAAAGAGCAAAGCAACACCCACGACAAATCCTCCTCGAACCAGCCTTGATTACAGCAGCTATGAATTTCGTTTTGGGACCTCCTTATTGTTGACACAAGATGAGAAGAAGAATAAGGAGCCATCACTTGATGGTTAGGGTTTTAGATGTTTATCTTTGATTTGGTAGTGTAGGTTATAATGAAGCGTATATATGAGATCAAATGGGAGAGATAAAATGGGAAACAAATGAGGAGTAATGGGCGTCCAACATGGCTGAAAATGGGGGATTTTTTTTTGACCAAATCCATTTACTATAATTACAAATATCTTATTATTTAATTTAGCATAAATAAACTTTTGTAACTTGTGCATGAAATTAGTCCATTTGACTTATAATGTGCTATACTTATTATGTAAATAGAAGCGTAAGCTTCATTATCATTGTCTTACGAATTCAATATAAATTAAGTGTGTAACGTATGTAACGAGCTTGATTTATTTTACGGATTTCATGATTATTGGCTTCAGGGGCATTATAGTCATTTAACACGTTTACGATTTTTAGGGTTTTACAGGTGGAGAAGGCTTACACCTGGATCGAAGCAAAATAAGTGTCTACCAACGGGGCTCCGGTCGAAAATAAAGAAAGTCACAATAAAGCCCCGAAGCATCCTTCGTGGGAAGGGTCAAGGAACAAACACAAAAACAGGGACAGGTTTACACTGTACCACAAAAACATCAACCATGGGCTCTTGGCTAATCTGTCCAAATCTCCAAGGGATATACTTGCTATGGAAAAGGCTGCGAAGACCTTTGATCCTCCTCCTCGCTTGGCAAACAAAGGAAGGCCCAGAGATACTTCCAAATTCTGCTACTTCCATGACGATTACGGACACGACACCAACAACTGCAGAGAGCTCAAGAAATAGATAGAAGAGGTCGTGAAGTCCGGCCAATTGGGAAATTTGGTGAAGGGTATAAAGAAAGGTAAAGACAAGGTCTCTGACACACAGTTGGGGAAAGATACCACACCTGTAGAAGCACCCATCCTCATGGTGTACAAGGATGACTCTGGTTTGAAAAGGAAAGAAACAGAGGAAGCCTTTTGTGGAGTAGGAGATGTCACTTTTCCTTCAATCACAGGGAAAGTTCTTTCAAATGACCCCGTGGTCATCAAGGTCTTGATCTCCAACAGAGAAGTAAACAGGGCCTACCTCGACTGCGATAGCTCCTGCGAAGTTATCTACGAACGCTGTTTTCTAAAACTCAAACCTTCGATAAGGTCGAAGAGAGTAGATTCGAAGGTACCCTTAATAGGGTTCTCAGGGGAACACTCATGGCCCTTGGGAGAAGTCCCTCTAGAGGTTACGATTGGAGAAGGAAGGCTAAAAAGAACAGAAACTCTGGTTTTCACGATCGTGAGGTCAGAATCTCCCTATAACCTATTGATAAGGAGAACGGCAATGCAGAAGATGGGCGTCGTTGTCTTAACCATACATGCCGCGATCAAATTCCAAACACCCTTCGGCATTGGAATGGTTTTCTCCAGCTATAAAGTGAAGGGGCCTACTGAATTAGGCAAAAGGATCAAGCAAGTTTCGGAAGAGCCTCCGAAGGATGTTCTCAGTTGTACTGACGCTGAAGAATGCATTGTGGTAAATGATCTCTACCCTGATCATCGGAAAGCAGCTCCCAACCTCCTTTAAAGCAGAATTGGAAAAGGTACTATGTGTTAACGCAGATATCTTCGCATGGACCTACTCTGACATGACGGGGGTCCCCAGAACTCTCATCATAGACGGAAAGCCCTTCGGCACTGAACACAAGCTCAATGAGTTCAAACATATTGAACCCATCAAACAAAAGCGTCGAAGCCTGGCACCCGAAAGAAGCGCCGCCGCATGCAAAGAAGTGGACGAGCTTGTAACAGCAGGCATACTCAGAGAGGTGAAGTATCAAACTTGGGTGGCCAATCCGGTGATGGTCAAGAAGCATGATGGAGGATGGCGAATGTGCATGGACTTCACAGATATTAACAAAGCCTGCCCAAAGGACTGCTACCCTCTGCCAGAAATTGATTGGAAGGTGGAATCCTTGTCAGGGTTTCGGCTAAAGTGTTTCCTAGACGCTTATAAGGGTTACCATCAGATACAAATGGCGGAAGAGGACGAAGAGAAAATAACCTTTTTTACAGGAAAAGGCGTTTATTGTGACAAAAAGATGCCTTTTGGTTTGAAAAATGCAGGTGCCACCTACCAACGTTTAGTAGACAAAGCCTTCCACAAGAAGATAGGTAGGAATCTGGAGGCGTACGTAGATGATATGGTCATCAAGAGTAGATCGGAGGAGGACATGCTCTCCGACATCAAGGAAACCTTCGACCAGCTTCGCGCCATCAACATGAAGTTAAATCCCAAGAAGTGTTCCTTCGGCGTGGAAGAAGGACAATTTTTGGGGCATCTGATCACCAAGCAATGTATTAAGGCCTGTAGGATATTAGTTTTCACATACACATGATAACACAATCATACATAGGCGTATAGGAGATGAGGTTTAGAGAGAGAAAGTTAGAGGTTTAGGGAACTTTAGTGAGAGAAAGAAAAATCTTATTATGAGCTCCAACTCTCTACCTTGGGAGGTAGAGAGTAATTATAGTCTTACATAAAACGCCACACAACGGGCTGTGGATCAGGCATACAGTGGGTAAAGACCCGTCCGTCCTCCATGGTGTTACTTAACTAAATACTACTTAACTCAAAAGAACTACGACTACGAGCTTTCTAACGATTACATATACTTGAGGTGACCGACTCTTTAATACCTGGAATTTCTAATTCCTAACAATCTCCCCCTAAGGGAGGTCACCTCAATCATGTACCAAAATTACATTGAATACAAATAGATATTACATTAACAATTGTTCTTGCATTCTTGATGTAGTCCTTTGCTCCTAAGCTCGTAGTCATTAATTCTTCACATTGCATGTTTGGTTACTCCAAGTGGAGGTCTTTTACTGATCCACGTGATAATAAATTTGAGCCAGCTTTTGAGATCATCAACTATCAAAAATCTCTGAGACATCCTTTGTGGTGTTGGTATTATGTGATGTTGTGACTTTAGGACCGACATGCTCACATTCTGGATCATGATATCTTCTCATCAGAGTAGCGGAAGCTTTAGTTGATTCATGATATTGGCAGCAGCGTAGCAGAAGCATGGAGTGAAAATATCAGAGTCATTGATGCACTTATCATGATTTCTTTTGAGATGAATGTGTAGTGTGAGCATGCGGCTATGGGTTGACCGCTTCATTCTGATCAGCTGCAAACGTAGGACGTACCTGCATACAACAGTTAGCAATAAAGCGCACGAAGGTGTCTTTGATCACTTTCGTTGAATTGAGGTACACGGCCCACGGTTCCCCGTTGATCAGTACAAGTACTGCCTGTGATCAGGTAGGATTCCTAAGAATCTCCTTGACAGGGTTTCGCAGCTGTTCTAGCTGTTCTCAAACCGGAACATCTCAAAGGAGACAACATGGAGTGAGTGAACCAGCGAATTTAAGTCCACTGATTGATGAAAAGAGATTTGAAAAACAATCGTGTATTTCTTAATAGAAGTTGTTTTTGCAATATAACGAAGGTTTTATTGAAAATCAATTATCAATCATAAAAACACCTTTTGGTTTGAAAAATGAGTACACGGTCGATGTGCTAAAGAAAAGAGTTGTTAAGCACAAAGACAGGTTTTTCAAAGGTATCCGTCAATCCATAACCTGAACCAGGATTGATTCAAGAGATTGAATCGCCCCATTGTTTCTGTTCAGTTGTCACATGGTTGATCTATATAATAGATCTCACATGCCACCTACCAGGAGCTTGTTTGATGTTGGCTCCAGAAGGTTTTCCATCTTCACTGTGAATATGTTCACATATCACTCGGATGTTCAGGCAAAACCACAAGGATAATGCGTAGGACTCAAGATATAATCTCTCTTTCCACATTGTGTGAAACAGAGAGTCTTCATTGAAAGTGTCCTAATGAGATTTATTGATGATCTCGTGGCTCTAGACTCAATTTGTGCATATTTGGATCCTGTGCCGGAGACTAGGGATAGGGTCTCCTTCTTCAATATCAACAATCTCTAAGAGAAAGTCGATAGATAATGTCGGTTCCCCGTGAGAATGAAACAAGTCCTTTTAAGAGGAACTTGAGTGGTTTGGAAAGTTGAAGTGCAGTGCGTCACTGGGTCCATGACGTCTTGTCTTCAATACCGATGTTACCATCAGTAGCATATGAATTGAACCCGGTTTCTGCCCTAAGGTTGAATAAATGGAGGGCTATTTGTTTTCACCCTTTTCTCATTCAATTCTTTTTAATTCTTCAACCCCTTCAGTGCTTACCGAGACTTCATTGCAAGAACCTTGTTGGGTTTGTTCCAGTACTTGCTCTGCCTCAGTCCGCACTCTTCCCATATCTCACTTTTCTCCTTTTATCATCATACCTAAGGACTTCTACACTAACTAGTGGATTGTCCCTGGGTAGATCCCTCCGGTTCTGGCGGATCATGGGAACCAATACCTAACCTTATCATCCTTATATCACCGTACATAAAGTAAAGTTGGTCGGTCTATTTGGTATTGTTCATCTGCCATTGGAACCAATTGAAAACCATTTGAAAATCAATCCAGATACTTGTGATATATTATCAAAACATTTTGTACCTGAATTGTTTTTGATATTTTTAGAATAAGTGCTCCCCCTCAACATGTGCATCAAATGTTTGAAATCGTTTTGCACACGGAGGCAAGAGGAAGAAATTACTTCTTTGATTACCATTTTCTAAAAGATATCACCATCACTTCCTTGATCAAATCAAGTAGATAAAGCATTTCCGGGAAGGATGAGGTTTCCATAAATTTGCTCCCCCTCAATATGTGCCTCGAGGTTTGAAAAGAGTTTTGCACATACTATAGGGAACCTGCACATTGAGATAAATGATCACGTTTCAAATCATAGGTTTAAGATAGATGCTCCCCCTCAACATGTGCATTGAAATTTGAAATCGTTTGTCACATGTGGGAAGGACAGCATATACATCCTTATAAAACCATTTACCGAATTATCAGTTTAAATCCAATTTAAATCACACATTCTCCCCCGATCACAATTATCAAATCATTTGAGATTTGTGATCTCTTATAGATTTAAATTGATTTTGAAAGCTTTTAAGGAGAATTGTGACTTGATTATGAAAGCGTTTTAACTGATAAGGATCGGATTTTAAGACTTTAAACTCCATTGATAAAACATGCATGTACATCTTTTGAAAACAATTTAATGCCAAATAACTTTTTAATTTAATTGAAATCATTCTCCCCCTCAATCAATGACATAGGTTGTTGATTGAGAGATAGAGATTTTGACAAATAAGTCCTGATGTTTATCAAAAATAGAGACCGAGTTATTTTTCAAAGCAGTTAGTTTTCAGCAGATAAATGTTTATAGAATCAGAGCATTGAATTTATGGAAAAACATGATAAAGTATGGCTCTGTTCTTTCTTTGAAAAGCGGGTTACTGCCTGAAATGACAGTAAGCCAACGTTTCTCTTTCTCCCATATATATATATATATATATATATATATATATATATATATATATATATATATATATATATATATATATATATATATATATATATATATATATATATATATATATATATATATATTTTACATTCGAACAACATCTAAAGTCCCGTGTCATTCTTTGAATGACAGCACAAAGACCGTAGATATTATCGAACCGAGAAAAACATGACAAAATGACAATATTTTTGAGGGTTTTTCGAATTTTTTTCAGATTTTTATGGATTTTGAAAGTTTTATATTTTTCTATTTGATTTTTGAGGGTTTTATAATTTTGTATTTTGATTTTCGAATAGATATATACAAGAGATAGATGAAGATAGACCTTTACTCCTCGTCTTCCTCCTGAAGACGTTTGAGTGTTTCTGGTTGAAGGCTTTTCAAGCCAAGACATGGAAGAATAAACTCAAAACGTTCTCTTGGAAGAGCTTTGGTGAAGATGTCTGCTAACTGATATTCAGACCTCACAAAATAGAGTTCCAGCACACCTTTTTCCACTTGTTCCCTGATGAAATGATGTCGAATGTCGATGTGCTTTGCTCTTGAGTGTTGTACGTTGTTGCATGAGAGAGCAATAACACTTTTATTATCACAGTACAGAGGAATTTTGTTGAATTCAAAGCCATAGTCAGATAATTGAGATCTCATCCATAAGATTTGAGCACAACAGGATGACATGGCTATGTATTCAGCCTCTGTAGAGGAAATAGAAGTACTCATTTGCTTCTTTGAAGACCAGCTCACAAGCTTATCACCCAAAAACTGAGCACCTCCAGATATACTTCGACGAGTATCTTGACACCCTGCATGATCAGCATCTGCATAGGCTGTTAGCGACATACCGGTGTCCTTCGGGTACCAAAGACCCATATTGATGGTTCCTTGGATATACCGAAAGACCCGTTTAACTGCTTCAAGGTGCTTTTTAGTAGGCTTAGCCTGGTATCTAGCACACATGCAAACAACGAACAAGATGTCTGGTCTACTAGCAGTGAGGTACATCAGGGATCCAATCATACTACGATATTTTGTTTGGTCAATCATGATCCCTGAGTGGTCCTCATCTAGTTTGGTTCGATCAATCATGGGGGTGTCAACAGGGTCACTTGAATCAAATCCAAATTTCTTTAAGATCTCTGTTGCATATTTAGATTGATTTATGAAAATGCCTCCGGGACTTTGTGAAATTTGTAATCCCAAGAAAAATGACATTTGTCCCATCATTGACATTTGAAATTTTGAACTCATTTCATTCGAAAAACGATCACATTCCATTGGGTCAGTCGAGGCAAAAATAATATCATCAACATAAATTTGAACATGAATTAAATGTTTGCCTGACTTCCTGGTGAACAATGTAGGATCAACTGCTCCTTTGCTAAATCCGGTAGATAGAAGAAACTTTGACAGTGTATCATACCATGCCCTTGGAGCTTGCTTTAAACCGTAAAGAGCCTTCTTCAAACGATAAACGTGAGTAGGATGCTCTTGATTCACAAATCCTTCAGGTTGGCTGACGTAGACGACTTCTTTAAGATCTCCGTTCAAAAATGCCGTCTTCACATCCATCTGATAGACTACCATGTTCTTAGTAGCAGCATTAGCCAGAAAGATTCTGATTGCCTCGATTCGAGCAACTGGATCAAAAGATTCTTCAAAGTCAATACCCTCCTCTTGACGGTATCCTTTAGCAACTAAGCGATCCTTGTTCTTCAACACATCACCATGCTCATCAAGTTTCACTTTGAAGATCCATTTAAGAGCAATAATCATAGCACAGTCTGGAGCAGGTACTAACTCCCATACATCAAGTCGATCAATATCATGAATTTCATCTTGCATGGCATTGAACCAGCTATCTTCATTCATGGCGGTTTTAACATCTTTTGGTTCGATCTTAGATAGTACGGAGTTGAAGAAGCACCATAAGGCATCGGTTGCAAGTTGTTTCCGTGTTGATACAGGACGAGAGGTATTTCCAATGATGTTGTCTAGTGGATGATCGTGAGTCCATTTTCTAAGGTGTTCATGTGGCAGTTGTTGAGGGACTGAGGTAGCAGAGTCGATGTCTCCTGAAGAAGATGGTTTTGATGATGATTCAGGAGCAAATATGTTTTCAAATGGAGCATCTTCAGGAGTAGCAAAGGGATTAACTTCATCATTGATGCCAGAAACAGCTCCATGATGTACATTTGAAGAATGATGATTTGTTGATGAGACGGAAGGATCAGCAGTAGGCGCTTCTTGACTTAAAGATATTGAGACTGAGGGATTGACTTCATTCACAGGAATATGAGCAGCCTCTGTTGTAGGGATCAACACCTCATTAGTACTTGGATCATAAAGTTCATCAAACATAGGATCTAACAATTTCTTTAAATCATCTTCAGATGGAGGTACATATGGAGTTTCTTGAGAGGAGTTTGGAACAAGGGATGAACCAATGGGATTGTTTTGAAGTGCGGGTCCTGAACTGGAGTGTCCAGGAGCCATTTGACCGGTCAGCTCATCAAACGTAACGTGAATTGTTTCCATTATATTTCGGGTTCTTTTGTTGTAGATTCGGTATCCCTTTTTGTTTGGTGCATATCCTACAAATACTCCAATGTCAGCTTTAGCCCTAAGTTTGCCTAAGTCTTGACCCTCATTAGTTGGATAACACAATGCACCAAACACACGAAGGAAAGAGAGATTAGGTTTTCTGTTGTGGACAAGTTCATATGGAGTTTTTCCATGAACAGTGTGAATCAGGGAACGATTTTGTGTGTAGCATGCAGTGGCAATTGCTTCAGCCCAGAGAAACATTAGAACCTTTAAGTAAATCAGCATTGTTCTAGCGGCTTCAACAAGAGTACGATTTCGTCTTTCAACTACACCGTTCTGTTGAGGAGTTCGTGGAACACTTCTTTGATGGCTGATTCCAACGCTTTCATAGAATTCACTAAGTTGTTTGTTGACAAACTCAGTTCCATTGTCTGTTCTGATAATTCTGACGGTTTTGTTAAGTCGAACCTGCAGCTGTTTGATGAGTTTGATGATGATATCAGGAGTTTCATCCTTTGTCCTTAAGAACTTGACCCAGGTGAATCTAGAGTAATCATCAACCACAACTAACACATATTTCTTTCCAAAGATATTCTGCACCCTCATTGGTCCACATAAATCCATATGAATCATATGAAGAACTTCTGTGACAGAGTTAGTAGATTTGGGTTTATGGGCATACTTCTTGCTTTTTCCCAATTGACATGCTGAACAAAGATGATCCTTTTCGTACTTGAGTCTAGGTAAACCTACAACTAAGTCCTTTCTGGTGAGATCATTGATGGTGCCGAAGTTCAGGTGATTGAGACGACGATGCCATAACCATGACTTTGTTTTAGAAGCCTTTGACAGCAAGCAAATTGGAGAAGAATGCATCATATCTTCGATGGAGATGGTGTATAGATTTGAACCACGCGAACCTCTTAAAAGTTCCTTACCATCAAGTTCTCTAACGAAGCAGGTATGTTTTCTGAAGGCTACTTCTAGATCCGAATCGCATAATTGACCAACAGAGAACAAGTTGTGACCAATACCTTCTACATAGTAAACTCTGGAGATAACACTTTTGCCAACAACATAGTCTCCATAACCCATAATAGCACCGAAATGATCATTCCCGAATCTAACAGTCCCGATGAATTTGCTCACGAAGTTCATGAGCCGTGACCGGTCGCCAGTCATATGCTTGGAACAGCCTGAGTCCAGGTACCACAGAACGATTTGAACGATCTGCAGTTGAACACAGACAAGAATGGATAACTGGATAATTGGGATCCCCATGCAAGAATGGGTTCCATTTGGTTAGTAACAATGGTTGGAACACCCACATCAGAAATAGAAGCATTCATATCAGAAAATGAGGCAATGGAATCATTGTGAATAGATGCAGTACTAGTGTCTGTATTAGCCCTGTTCACAGTGTGCTCACTTCTTAAGGGAATAGTTCTACCAGTAGGCATCCATTTTCTAGTGGGCATTATCTGATTAGTCTTATGACCAACAGGTATCCAATAATAGCCTATTTTACTGAATGTTCTTCCTGTGGGTTTCCACTGTTTTCTAACTTTCTTTCGTTTTTGCCTTTTAGCCTTCTTAGCATGAATTTTAGCATTAACAATATTAACTGGACAATTAACATCATTAGGTAGAACATTAACACCACATTCATGATTAGAAACATAATTCAAGCAGACATCAATACAAGGTTTGCAAATAGTATCAGAATTCGAATTAATTATAGTACGCCTATGGCTAATACTAGAATCAACACGATTCGTTTTATTCGGTTCAAACTTAAAGTTCCTAGATTGTTCTTCTACTCTTTTCCAGTGCACATTCTTAGCTTGCGAGGTCCTATCATTCCTTGTATTGTCTTGAGACTTTGACCTGCTCCCTTTAATGTCACTGATTATCTCTGTAGAGGGAATGGGAACATTAGTTGGTTTTACTACTCTTTGCATCACCTGTTTAGATGTGCTGGGATCTGAACTACATGCAGGCACACTAAGGTTCACTT
The DNA here is from genome assembly GCA_019973895.1 of Chrysanthemum seticuspe. NCBI lineage: Eukaryota > Viridiplantae > Streptophyta > Magnoliopsida > Asterales > Asteraceae > Chrysanthemum > Chrysanthemum seticuspe. The sequence goes on along the minus strand of BPTQ01000004.1, from coordinate 55,824,498 downwards.
TCTTAAAACTAGAAGTACTGAGATTTGTACTCCTAGAAGGCACACTTGAGTTCTCTTTCTTAGCATTGACAGATCTGGAATCTGAACTACTTAAAGGCACACTACGGTTCATATTCAAAACATTGGGAATCGAATGAATATCATACTTGGCATTAGGCATCGAGCATGGAATCAAAGGATTAACTCTCTCACCTAATGACTTTGGGCATATTGTGATCAAGCATTCTAAGATTTCTTGAGATCGTTTGGCATATAAGCATGCATGTCCAATTGCATTATCATGAGGTTTCTCTAACTTATCCTCTTCAACAATCTCACGCAGACATTCTAGGCAATCCTTAAGGGATGAGAAGTATGTTTGAACAACAAGTTTTTTGTTCCTGAGATGAGGAGGGACATATTTCACAGACAAAGCATATTTATTGCAAGAGTGAACCTTTGATACACCATTCTCCCCATTCGTCATAGGCATTTTCCCTTTTACCTGACTCTTCAGATTCTCAATTTCCTTTTGCAATGAAGCTATTTGTTCGTTATTTTTGTTACGAGTGACCTTTATTGATTCAAATAACTCATTGAAATGACGTTTAACCTTTTCATTTTCTTCTAGAAAACTTTCATTTTCCTTTTGTAATGCATTTACTAGGTTTTGAAGATGAAACGTTTGAGAATTCTGAGAGTCTAAAGGAGGAGGCATTTGGGAGCCTGTCATGTTGTTCGTTTGACCCTTTAATTGAGAGATTTGGGCTTTCAACTTTCTGATCGTGTTGCAATGAGCTTGAATCTGTTCATCACGTTTGTTAATTTGAAAAACTGCATCAAACTCTGGAGCATCTGAGGACGTCTTGATATTTGAAGTTTTGACATTTTCTTTAAGATGTTGATATTTTAGTTGTAAATTAAAATGCTCAACTTCTAGTTTAGAAAAATGTTTAACCAAATTGTCGTGATCATCCAGTTCAATTTTCTCGTTTAGTTTAGAATTAGTTTTTTCAAGCTCAATGACACGATCATGGGAGACTTTCAGGGCAACAGATAGTTCATGAAATTGGGAAGCATTAATAGAGCAATTTGAAGTAGTGAAAAACATATCTTGAGCAACACATTCAGTAATAAGAGTCTCATTTAATGTATTCAAGTTCTTCCTCTCAATCTCATTATATTTTAGTGCACGCTCATAGTCACTAACTTCAACTATCATTGCATCAAATTCCTTTTCCATTCCCTTAATATCAGTTTCTATCCCCTTTTTAAGACTCTCAAAGTGATCTTTTAGAAGTTTAAAGAAAGGCATGACCTCAGTTAAATAACATTCTTTCATTTGCTCAAAACCCCTTTCTCCTTCAGTTATACCAGTGGGTGTGATCCTTTTCTTGCAAGTTTTCTCAAAATCAACAAATAGTTGAAATATAACATATTGGCTAATTAAGGTCTTGCTTTTAGTGGCAATTGTTCTCGGAACAAGATGCATTGGTGTATTAGGAGGATACACAGTCGCTCTAGGCATTTTCCAAAGGGGAGGGTTTGTTTCAACAATATTTTCAGCTTTCTGCTTATCTAAATCCATTTTCCAGAAAACTTGTTCGGGAGTCAACAATGTCTGAGGCTTAAACTTGTTCAAGGAAATCCAGTTTTCCTTCTTGTAGTCACGGGGAGTGATAATTATTTTTTTCTCTTTGCATTTAGGATCATTTAGTTTTTTATTCATCTTCTCCCTAGTGATTTCATCTAATTTCTTATCATCCTCAGTGCACTCAACGCAACTAGGTTTCTGTCTAGGTTTAAGAATCTCATTGCCATCATAGATCACACTTTGAGCTGCTTTTGCTATCTTTCCGTACTCAGGGTTGGGTTTATCTATAATGGGAACACTATGCTTATCGCTTAGAACTCTATGCTTAGTGATCATGTGAGCAGTCTGAATGGTATTTCCTTGTACGTACAACTTGTTTTCAAGTTTGTTTTTCAAAGTTTTCAGATTAGAAAAGTCTCTCAAGAGTTTTGATTCCTTTGCATTAAATTCTTGCTTAAGAATTTTCACATTTTCTTGAAGTTCTTGTTTTTGCTTAGCAGTTTTAGAAAGCTTTTCTTGCAAGGAATTTAATTCTTGTTTTAATACTTCTTCTCTAAAATTACTTTTTCTAATGATTGTACGCACTTGGTCATCCATTTCCTGCTCACGAGTGGTCAACTCAAATTTTGCACGTTGTTCATAAATAGCAACACGTTCTTTATAGGCATTTAGTTCAGAAATTACAGAATCATCAGAGGCACATGCAGTGTATTCATCAAAAATATAATCATTGTTGACTGCAGAAGATGCATCACTTGGTACAACTTCACTTTTACTTTGTTTCTCATATTGATCATATGGGACAATATTGATATTACCCATATTTTCAACATTTGATTCAAGAGTTTCAGTTGATTGTACTTTGTCATGAATCTGTTGCACATCAGCGTCATCATATAGTTTTAGTACCTATGAGATGAGTTTGTCTTTGGATGAGCCAGCTTGTGGTGAAGAAGAGACCTTGGGAGAAACCATTGGAGAAATGCTAGCCATAAAAATTGTGTGTGCAGTAGGTCCATCATCCACATCCGAGTCGTATGCATCACAATCAGCGACTTGAAAGGTATTCTGATGATTGTGACCTATCTCCTGAATAGGCTGCTCATCCACATCTGCATCATAGGTCTTGGCATTGCCCTCAGCAAGAAACAACAATTCCTCTTCATCCAAAGCAACACCATTATCCTGAGCTTGTACAAGCAGCATCTTATCTCTGAAGTAATCAGCATTTTGTGGACGCTTTAGAGATGTGCAGTTCCTTGCAATGTGTCCCTCACCACCACAGTTATAACATTTGATAGGCTTAGCTTGACCTTGATTACCATTCCTTCCTCGATTTTGATTACCAACATAACCTCTACCAGCTCCACCTCTTCCCTGATCATACTATCTTTCCTGAACTGGTTGCACCATGATCCTCCCATCTTTAACAGTAGCTTGATTATGTGGGTTAGATGCTGTTCTGAGGTTGTTGTTGGTTTGTGGGAGAGAATTCATGTTTTGACTAATCAGAAGAGCTAGTTGGTTAATGATGTTACCCACGTGTGCATCAGCATCAGCTTGTTTGAACATAGGATCAGGAATGAGTTTGTGATTACCATTACCCATGGGTATGACTTGTGAGGCTTTGGTTGTGATTCCGATGTTTGAGTAGAAGGCAGTTGAGTCATTAGATGAGCTAGTCTCTCCCTGGTTGGTTTTGAACTGATTAAGAATCATCTTTTCAAACATGGCATGTCTCTCATTCTGAAGAAGGAAGGCATAGAGTTGCTCATAATTTGTATTCTTCAATCCTTTAGTGAGCTTCACAGAAGTAACAAACTTGTGCCATTCGGGATTCATGTTGTTCACAAATTTTGAGTTCAGCTGAATGTTAGGCATAGTCATTCTGATGTTCCTCATATCATTCACCAGCTTATGAAATCTCACATAGTACTCATAGACACTCTCATCTGGTTTCATCTTGAAATGTTCAAATTCGTCATAGAGTTGTGATTCTCTGTCTTCCATAGTTAATTCTGAACCTGAGAGAAGCATCTTGACATTATCCCATACTTCCTTTGCTTCGGTGTTGTGATTGATCAGCTTGTAGATGTCTTTAGGAAGACCTTGAAGAACAATGTTAGAAGCCCTGATATCTGCATCGAATCTCTTTTTCTCCTTATCATCAAGCTCATCATACATTTTTGGTCTGTCCATTCCGTAAATAGGAGTTCCATCTTCATTAGTATCAAGTATATCTCTAGTAGTTTCAACTCGGTAGGGTCCTTCATCGATTGATTTGAGAATGTTAACCCCATTTTCTTTACCAAGACAGTACAATCTGATTCGTTGAGCCCAAGAGTCGTAGTCAGTTCTGTCAAGCATGGGTGGACGAGTATCTGAACCAGCTGCTTGAACATCCTCGGCAACAGTGGAGATGATGGTGGAAACGTTGGTAGACATGTTAACAGATTATACGGGATTTTATAACTCTATGATTAAACCGGGAAATAGATTCTTTCACGGGATTTTACTAAATCAAGAGAAAAACCGTAAAAAAATCACCCAAGTCGCTAGAAGATAATGCACCAAGTCGCTAACACCTAATTTGCTATACCACCAAGTCGCTAAAGTCCTAAGTCGCTAAACAAATGCAAGTCGTTAAGTAGTAACTCGCTAAGCCTCAAGTCGCTAGCAAAATTTTGGCAGCAATTCGCTAGACAAGTCGCTAAAGATTCAAGTCGCTAAGGAGCAACTCGCTACAGACCAAGTCGCTAACACCAAGTCGCTACCCGTAGTGGAGAGTCCACTACTTGTACTGTTAGTCGCTAGGCCTAAGTCGCTAGCTCCAAAACTGTAACTCGCTACAAAATTGCAAAGCAAGTCGCTACTAAGAAACACCTTCGTAGGTCAAGTCGCTAGCATGAAAAACAACATAAACATCACTTTTCAATCCAAAAACAACCCAACCAAGATGATTCAAGCTTACCAAATGAAAACCTAAACACTTGTGATGATTCTAAACATAAAAGTACTAACAAAATCCAAGCTTTAACACAAGAAATCAACCAAATGATGCACAAACCACTAAACTTTTTCAAACTCAAAAACCACCTAAAAACCACTAGAAATCCAAAGATGTGCAAGATATGATCTAACCATGGCTTTGATACCAATTGTAGGATATTAGTTTTCACATACACATCATAACACAATCATACATAGGCGTATAGGAGATGAGTTTTAGAGAGAGAAAGTTAGAGGTTTAGGGAACTTTAGTGAGAGAAAGAAAAATCTTATTATGAGCTCCAACTCTCTACCTTGGGAGGTAGAGAGTATTTATAGTCTTACATAAAACGCCACACAACGGGCTATGGATCAGGCATACAGTGGGTAAAGACCCGTCCGTCCTCCACGGTGTTACTTAACTAAATACTACTTAACTCAAAAGAACTACGACTACGAGCTTTCTAACGATTACATATACTTGAGGTGACCGACTCTTTAATACCTGGAATTTCTAATTCCTAACAAGGCCAATCCTTCGAAGGTCAAGGCCATCACGGATCTACAACCTCCTAAGTCCCTAAAGGAAGTGCAAAGTCTGAACGGAAAGCTAGCAGCACTCAGCAGGTTCTTATCGAAGGGTGCAGACAGATCTTTGCCGTTCTTCAAAACACTCAAAGGATGCACGGACAAAAAGACGTTCCAGTGGAGTATAGATGCAGAATCAGCCTTCCAAAAGCTCAAGGATTTCATGGCTATTCTACCTACACTTACCGCCCCAATCAAAGGCGAAGTGTTGTTTATGTATATCGCAACCTCCTTCGAAAGCATCAGCGCTGTGTTATTGGCAGAAAGGGAGAGGAATCAAATCCCCATCTACTTCGTTAGCAGGGTTCTACAGGGAGCTGAGCTAAACTATCCAGCATTGGAGAAGCTAATTTTGGCCTTGGTCCATGCTGCGAGACACCTTCGAAGGTACTTCCAAGCTCACCCTATAACCGTACTTACTGACAAACCAATTAAGCAGATACTTTCGAAGCCGAAGAAATCTGGAAGGATAGCTAAATGGGCTATTGAGCTAGGAGAACACGAAATTGAATACAAGGGCAGGAACTCGGTCAAAGGGCAAATATTGGGAGATTTCTTAGCAGAAACGCCCTCCGAACCAAAGCATGACACAAAAGTTGCTGAAAAGAAGCCTGACAAAGAGGTCGAAGGGTGGAAACTTTATACTGACGGAGCCTCCAGCTCCGACGGTTCTGGCGCAGGTCTCATGCTTGTTGATCCCAAAGGGAAGGAGTACACTTATGCACTCCTTTTTGAATTCGACGCTACGAACAATGAAGCGGAGTACGAAGCCTTGCTAGCAGGCCTCCAATTGGCCAAATACATGGAGGTGGAAGACTTGGCTATTTTCGTTGACTCGCAACTGGTGGCCAACCATATAAAAGGCTCCTACGAGGCAAGAAAACCTGTGATCAAGCAATACCTGGATAAGGCTAAGGAAATGCTCGAAGGGTTCGCATCCTACAACATAGAGCATGTTCGGAGAAATCAAAACAAGAAGGCGGATGCACTTAGCAAACTGGCATCAATGGCATTTGCTCATTTAACTAAGGAGGTTCTGGTCGAAGTGTTGGCAGATAGGTCCATCGTCCGAAAGAAGGTGTCTGACGTAATACAGGAGGAAGACTCGAATTGGATGACTCCAATTAGAGAATATCTAATAAGTGGTATACTGCCGGAAGATTAGAAGTTAGCTCGAAAGATCCGCATCAAAGCACCGCAGTACAGAATCATGGGAAATTATCTATACAGAAGATCCTTTCTGTCCCCATGGCTTCATTGTGTAGGATCTAGACAAGCTACCAACATCATTCAAGAAGTGCATGAAGGATCCTACGGACTTCATGCAGGGCCCCGCTCCGTTGTCTCCAAAACATGAGGGTTGGATATTACTGGCCTTCGATGCACAGGGACGCTGTTGAAATCATTCAGAAGTGTGAAGCCTGTCAAGTACATTCAAGGGTCCCATGGCTACCAAAACAAGATATGACTTCCGTGACGTCTGCATGGCCCTTCAGCCAATGGGGGATAGACATCGTAGGTCCGCTGCCAATTGCTCCCGAAGGAGTAAAATTCTTGGTTATAGCCATCGACTACTTCACTAAATGGGTGGAAGCGAAGCCTTTGGCATCCATCACAGCCAGGCACATGGAAAAGTTTGTATGGGAGCATATTATCGGTCGGTTCGGAGTACCTCATATCATCATTTCAGATAATAGGAAGCAGATCGCCGAAGGGGTATTCCCAGTGTTTTGCAGAGGTCTGAATATCAAACAATCTTTCACTTCCGTTTACCATCCTCAAGGTAACGGACAAGTGGAGGTTACTAACAGCGACATCATACAAGGAATAGAACGGAGGCTGGGATACAATCACCACGGTTGGGTAGATGAACTACCTCAAGTACTTTGGGCTCATAGAACGCATACGAAGTCAAGTCACAGAGAAACACCTTTTAGCTTGACATATGGCATGGAAGCTGTCATCCCTTCGGAAGTGAGCGTCGAAACAGAAAGGGTCATGAACTTCGAAGCAGCAGACAACGAAGAAAGACTCCGTAGTAACCTGGACCTACTTGAAGAACGAAGGGAAATAGCCTCAATTAGAGAAGCTATCCATAAGCAAAAAATTGAAAAGTACTACAACAGTCGAGTTCGGCCTTTGACCTTCAAACCAGGGGAATACGTCCTCCGACTCAACAGCGCAAGTAAGGCTGAGTACCAGGGTAAACTAGGAACTACACGGGAAGGGCCCTACGTTATTAAATAAGCATATGGCAACGGAGCCTACAAGGTGGAAACTTTGGATGGAGACGCTATTGATAGAACCTGGAATGGAACTACCCTTCGTAAGTTCTACGTATGAAACTTACAATGTCCACGGACATTCTTTATTTTTGCTTTCTATCAATGTATTTGCATTCTTCTCACTTGGGGAAAGAAGCATTATTGGTCGGCGTCTAGTATTCATTTCTTAAAATGATGTAATCCTCCCTACCCACTTAATGATATAACACATTTCCCTCAAATCTCTTGTTTCGTTCAATACAACAAAGATTTTCCCACCAAGTCGCTTTATAAGTTTCAATGTTGAAGGGATGTACAAAGACTAAACAACATGTCTTGCTCATATGCATAACATCCATCTCAACTTCACATCAACTTTCCTATATGGCCTTAAGGTATTTTAAGCCTTTCGCTGCCCAAAGGATCAAGATGGAGTGGGTCGCGACCCTCTGTCAGCAGTCAAATTTTACGATTGCTAATATTCTTGGTGAAGTAACTACACACAATAAGGCTATGCATCTACCATACGCCTTAGGTTGTAAAAAATATTTTTTACGCAAGTAAAAATAAAAAGAGAAGAATCACACATGGCAAAATTCGAGCCCTAGTGGCTTCAATGTAGATTACTGACTAGTCTAGCTAGTATAAAACAGGCCAAAGCCTTAACGATCCAACAAAATTAAATAGTGTCTTAGGCCGTAGCCTACATCACACATACCACATGTTAATTGTTTCATCAGGCACGAAGCCTGGAAAGGAACACAGACAATTGTTTTAAACAGGGTACATACCACCCTTGGGATCAAATTACAACCACATGGTTGCCTTCATCAAACCTTGGAATGAGTGGGATCAGCTGAACCTGGGGAGGGAACCTTGGGTGATGGAGTCTTCTTGGAGGAAGATGGAGGCTGGACTGTCCTTGGCTTCTTGGCCAGCATGTCCTCAATTGAGGCCGCTGGGTCCTTAGTCACATCTGCACGGAAAGGGAACTCTAAAGCAGTTAATTGATTACCTGCATCATCATACTCTTTTTCATGAGTTGCCATGTAGTAAGGAACTTTCTCCAGCACCACCGGTTCCCCAGTCTTGGCTATCTCCTCAAAAGTGGTACACTTGCCATGGAAAATGGTAGCATTCACCACATTCCCAATGGCAATCCCCACATCATCGCTATGGTAAAGTTCCATAACGACAAAGGGATCACCTTGGTTACCAAGTCCACCCTGTCCTTCTTCAGCATTTTCAGACGACGGTTTAAACCATCTACCTTTTCTCTGAGCTTGATCTCTTGGTCCAACAACTTTGCCCTCTCTTGTTCAAGGCCTCCACACTTAGATGAAAGAACATATATCTGCTCTTTATAGCCTACGACCATTGAGCCTTCGACAGTCAGCCTGCTGCATTCAGCTTCACTCGTTGCCAGTTGACCTTTGAGCTTTTCATTCTCAGCTCTGAGATCTTGCACCAAGGGGTTCTTGTCAAAATCTTCCAAGGCATCCTCATACTTCTTCTCCAAGTCTGCATACTTCTGATCCCTAACCTTCTCCTTTCTCAGCATAACATCCATTTCTTCCCGAGCTTTGGTGACAGCACGAAGCAGTTCCTTTGTCCTAGCGTTGAGTTAGTTATCTAGCATGCACTGTCGGACATAGCTTTTGTCATGAAGGTCATAGAGCATTTCTATGGACATGTTATCTATCACCCCCTTCCATTTGGGTGGGATCACATGGCCCACGAGCTGGTGACAAGCTAAGGGAGAGGGAAGTTCTTTCGTATCAGGAAGTCCTGCAACATATGTACATTTGTTAATATATTATTATTGGTACTTAAATTTTGTTCACAGGTAAGAAACTTTACCATGGATATCATCGCCGCTGGGCCCTTCGATGGCTGGAAATTCCACAGCCTTACCCTGGGCACTCTTTTGCCGGGTAGTTTGAGAGGGAGGAGTAGGTAGGACGAGCTTCCTTTTCGAAGCAGACTTCACAGCTTTAGCACTGCCACCTTTCCTTCTTTGAACCCTCTCACCTATGCCGGAGGGTCCTATGATGGCCAACTGTCCTTCGGAGACTGGTTCATCAGAGTCAGCAAAGTTCTCCACAAGTTGATCTTCCACATCTATGGGTTCCTTTGACGGAGGAGCAGACGATACAGGCTCGATGGGATGGGCTTCCACATCATTGTTGTTTATGGACACTGATGGGGAGCCCACGCCATAGCTTGTCTCTTGGGGATTCTTTGGAAGGAAGCTTACTTCCTTTGCACCACCAGCCACCACAAAGTTCCTGAATGACATCTCTGCACAAAGAAGCAAATAAGATAAATATCAGAAAGATAAGTTTTTATTTTTTATTTTAATCAAAAAAGTACATACTTTCTCCATCACAAATAATCTCAGGTACCAAAGGAGACCCCTCCCATCTTTCAGCAATGCCAGCCATGAAAAGGATTGGCTCAGGGAATGTTTGGCAGTCAGCTGGATGACGAGCCAAACGTTGATACAAAGGGTTTCTTCTCACAGTATAGGGCAATGGATCTTTGAACCTTTTTTCATCATATTGAAATTATGGGTTTAACAATGCAGAGTATGCCGGAGCGATAATGGTGTTTTGGATATAAAAGAATTTGCCTTTCCAGTTCCTTATGTTCGTAAAAGGCCAATCTATCAGAATGGGCACATCCCTTTCACCCTTTTTGGCCAAGGTCAACCAATCTCCTCCCGGGTATAGATTCAGAAAACCCCTAAGCACAGTCAAGGATGGTTTGAACCCATAAGCTTTGCACATCACGATGAATGTTGTAAGCTTGGCTAGGCCAAAAGGGTTGAACCTAGAAATGTGTACCTCATAATACTGGAGGAATTCTAAGATCATAGGATGCAAACGTATCCTAAGGTTCGAAGTGGTGAAGGCATGGGTATAAAGGCCTACATAATTTTCAGGGGCATCAAATATCCCTTGATTTCTACTCGGTAGCATGATTTTATGTTCCTTTAGAACCGGGTAATCAGTGAGGAACGCTTTAAGCTCCTCCCTTGTTAACGTGCAACCTTGTTGCTTTATTACAAATTTTTTATTGGTTGACATGGAGCCTTCTAAAATACACAATAATGTATTTGAAATACAGAGATGAAGGAGCACTTTACCTTGTTTGATCGAAATCTTGATCGGAAGAGGTTTTAGTAGGTGAAAAAACTTGGGAGAGAGATAAACTTTGTTAGGGTTTTACTGTTATTACATTTTATATACCCTACAAGATGAAAAATCTCGGCCCTACACGTGTAATTACTTATCCCCTTACCACCGGATTTCAAAACTCTTTTAAATTTTGAAAAGATGTTCTCTTTTACCGAGGAAAAGGGGTGGTTAGGATAATTAGTTGCATTAATTACGGTCAATAGGCGCAAGAATTTTCATCTTCGTTCGTTTTTGTGACAAAGGGGAAGTTTTGTTCTTATTTATGAGTCGTAAGCAATATTTCTTGTTCGTACATATCACTTTCGACTGGGGGGCTTGATGACGTACCCTCCGATCAGGTCGAAGGACCCCCCTTCGGCCTAAGTCGAATTTGCATTACGAAGAGCCAAGTCTTTCTTCATAAGTCATTGGTGGCATAAAACCATTCATCATTGACATGGTTACCAGTTGGGAATCCGCCAGCCGAAGGCCTATGCCCTTCGGTGTCTTCTCTTGAAGATGCCAAGACAAAGAAGAACCTTGACTTGGTCTTCCCCCACGTTCCCACTATTTCCTTAGCTTCCCCGCCAAGTCCGAGATAGTGGGGATGAAGCCCTAGCAGTTACCACAAATCAGGGGACGCCCCCCATGATCTCCTAAACGTGTGCTAACACTCTCCAAGCTATTTTCATCACCTATAAATAGGTTGGACGAGTCATTTCAATGGTATGTTCACTCAACACAGTATTTCACATACATCATATTATTCACAACTCATATCACATACTTACTCTCTCATCGGAGGTGGTTCGCAGGGCCCAACCCCTGCGCAATCACTTAACGAAGTGTCTACTATTTGTTATTGCAGATTGGCTACAAGTTTGGCACAAGCATATCACCCTTCATACCCTTCGATCACCATCAAAGGCCTGGTCGTACAAATTATTGTACAATCAGTAGGTGACATGTGAGATCTTGCAAAAGATCAAGCTTGTGACAACTGGATAGAAACTATGAGGCGATTTAATCTTGAATCAACCTTGGTCTAGGAAATGAATTGACGGATACCTTTGAAAAACCGATCATTGTGCTTAAAAAGTTCTTTTCCATAGCACATCGACTGTGTATTAATGTTTCAAAATTAAAGAGTATTTATGATTGATAATTGATTTTCCATAAAACATTCGTTGTATTGCAAAACACTTTCCATTAAGCAATACACGATTGTTTTCAAATCATTTTCATCAATCAGTGAATCTCAATTCGCTGGTTCACTCACTCCGTGTTGTCTTCTTTGAGATGTTCCGGTTTGAGAACAACTAGTGCAGCTGCGAAACCCTGTCAAGGAGATTCCTCGGAATTATACCTGATCATAGGCAGTACTTGTACTGATCAACGGGGAACCGTGGGCCGTGTATCTCAATTCAACGAAAGTGATCAAAGACACTTTAGTGTGTTTTATTGCTAACTGTTGTTTGCAGGTACATTTAGACGTTAGCAGCTGATCAGAATTGAGGAGTCAATCCAAAGCCGCATGCTCACAGCATCCACACATAATTAAAGAAATCATGACAAGTGCTTATCTACATAACCTGGCTCGGATAGCTCCAAATATCATGAACCAGTAAAGCTTCCACTACTCTGATGAAAAGATGTCACGATCCAGAAAGTGTGAGCATGTCGGTCCAAACGTCACAACATCACATGATGGCAACACAAAAAAGGGTGATCCAGAGATTTAATGTGGTTGATGATCTCTGTTATCCTTAATAGTTTTATTAGAAGTGATGGTCATTCACGTTTAGGAACTTTGTAACGTGTGTTAGATATCGTGATAGAATAGTCAACGGGCTCGTGGATTGGGCTAAGCTAAATGGATATTAGTTTAGTTAAGCTTGCCTTATATCAATCCATGTCCAATCCAATCCAATCGAGCCCATGCCAAGCCCATTAGGGCATCTTCTACTTGTACTATATAAACCCCTCAAAGTCTCATTTGAGGGGTGTGCTTGAGTGTGTGTGTGTGTTTTCATATGAATATTGTTTTCATCTTCTTTCCTTTATCTCTCTAAATACATACACGATCTATCATTCAAGTCACCACGTTCTTATTCTTTCTTCTTTACGCATATCATCAGTTTGTGTTTCACGTGATATAAGTGTTGGGTTTGTGATAAGGTTGATATATCTAAGGTCCTAACAATTGGTATCATTTGCCTAACAATGGTTTAGGAGTGTTTGTCTTTGTTTTGAAGTTTTGATACTATACGCGTAAGCTCTCGTTTTACATATTTGCCACGCTTAAAGCTTTAATTTTTGCACTTAAAAATTCAAGATTCTTGTGGTTTAAGGTTTATTTGGTGCTAAAGTTTCAGTTTTTTGCAAAAAGTTCGAAGCTTTACGTGTTTTTCTTCATTTTTAAGCTCGTTTTTGGCTCATTGGTCATTTCTACTCGTAAGCTTTCTAAGCACTTTGGGTGAAAAAGATCAACATTTTTGTGTTATTCGAGTGTTTTTAAGGATATATGTGCAAGAGAAATCGTTTGAATCATTGGAAATTTTTTACGCGTTGGTCAAAACCCTAGTTCTACGCGTAAGAAAGTCAAAACCCTAGTTTTTCTACGCATAACTTTTTGGTGCAGATTCTTCGTGCTTCAACGGTTACTCAGTGCTTCCCTCACTTGGATAAGTGTGTGGAACACTTCGACTTGTGGATATCTTTTACGCTGTGACAGTGTAAAGGATTTTTGGTTTTAAACCTAAGTTTACGCATAAGCATAAACGTTTACGAGTAACACTCTACGCATAAGCTCACACTTACGCGTAAGGTTTTTACGACTAAGTCTTTTTGTTTACGCATAAGCCTAAGGTTACGCGTAAGATAATTTCTACGCATAAGATCCTACGCCTAAGGAATCCTACGCCTAAGATCCTACGCATAAGATCCTACGCATAAGCACCAACTCTACTCGTAACTTCTTCGGTCTACGCCTAAGCTCTTCAATATTAAAAAAAATAAAAAAATAAAAAAAAAAAAAAAAAAATAATAAAATTTAATTCTTAGAGGAGACTAAACGTTCAATTTTTACGCGAGATTCAAATTTTGGTTTAACTGTGAAAATTTTGGTCAAAAATTCAAATTTATGGGCCGAAATTTAAATTTTTCGGGTCAAATTTGGCGTCAAAATTGTCATAACTCAAATTTTTCATACGACCTTAGAATTGAATTTTATAGTGAATTTCAAATTTTGGGAGAAAATTTTTTACGCATAAGAACCAAGGTTACGAGTACGACTTTCAGAAACACCTCAACCGAGCTTAATCTTCATCAACCATAACTCCTTTATCGTTGAATCGATCCTACATCAACTTTATCATACATACCTTCCTCAATGGCAATTCTGGCAGATCGTCTCAAAACTGCTTTCTTTGATTCATTCTTCAATGACCTAAACATTAGTCCAAATAACAACAACCACTGGATTTCATCGTATAATCCGCAGTTTGCTCAACCAAGTATGCATATGGGTCAAGGAGGACAAATGGTTGATATTATTGGGATTCAGAATGGATTTGCTATGGGGATAAAAATGGGGAATCAAATGCAATATGCAGGACAGTTTGATGGACATCAAGGGGGTCAGATTGTGAATCAGAATATGGGATATCAAAATGGGAATAACTGTTTTATGACTTCGGCTCAGAATGCTACCTCCGAACCTCAAAGCCAAGATTCATGTTATTTTGATTCAGAATCTAGTGTCAAACCAATGACGAAGCTTGAAAGGCTCAAGTACATGTTGTTGTTAGCACAGAAAGAAGAGTCGGGAATTGAGTTGACTGATGAGGAATACGAATTCATGAATCCAGGACGGACAGATAAAGCAAACTCCTGTCATACAGTCAACCAGCAGGACACAACATCAAGTGGTACTTTTGACACAACTCCCATCTACGACACATATCCACTCAATGAGGTATCAAATTATAGTAATGTTGCTAATCAGTTTACTCATGATGAACAGCATTATGTGACATCAGCACCTACTTATGATACATACCTGGACAATCCGAGTTGTAGCAATACGAACTCTGAAACTCCAGATGTGGATCCTAATGGCGGCTGTGTGGCACAAAATACTGAGACTGATGAGGAAACCCGTGCTTATTTTGAATCATTAATCAATAATTGTGGTATTGAGATTGAGAAAGTGAGTAAGGTCAATCGCGAGGTTAAGGCCGCGAATAAGAAATTGACCGTTGAGCTTGAGAGTTACAAGGAGAACGCAAAAGCTTTTGAATTTCACAAAAACAAAGAGTCAGAATTAGAAATTGGTTATTGAGATTCTGTTTTAAGAGGAAAAGAATTGCAAATCAAGTATAACACACTAGATGTGAATTTGAACTTGAAAATTAAATCTTTAAAAAAGGAAATTTCTGGTCTAAATGACCAACTTTCTAAACAAAAAACAATGTTTTCTGATCTTGTAAAAGAGAACAAACAGTTGATTAATGATTTTTCAAAACGAGAAGATTCTCTTCTTGATGAAATTCTTGATAAAGATGAAAAAATCAAAAAATTGGAAAATTTGCTTGTTACAACGGGTCATTCAGCTAAATCAACTAATATGCTGATTAATCAAACAAATCCGTATTTTCATACAACACAAAAAATGGCTCTTGGTAACTCACCTCCTTGTTTCCTCAAGAAAGCTCAGAAAGAACAGAATGTGTTGAATAATGGAAAAGCTTTGCATGAACCTTTAATTGTTCGTGATTCTCTTGAAACGTTGGAACTATCTGAGGAAAGTAGATCAAGAATGAAACAAAAACATCCGGAAATCAAACCAATTGATTATAACAAATGGAACAAAATTTATGGTATTTCGTTTGTTTCTCATAAAGAACAATCAACGTTTTCCACCACACCGAGTGTTTCACACAAAGTGTCAACACCAGTTTCAAAATCAGTTTCAAAACCAGTTGTTGTTTCCACATCTCTTTCGAACATTGAACAAATGTCTTCAAACAATCCTTTTAACACAAGTGATGCGCGAAGTATTTTAGAAAATGTGAAAACTATAATTGGGATACTTCAAGAGACTGTCAAATCTAAAACCAATATTACAACTAACATCTGGTTTACTCGTCATGATGACGAAACAAAAGAGTTTTTTGTAACCCAAATTGCCCCTCAGCTGAATGCCATCAGTGCAAGGGTAATTCATTTTGAACAAGCATTTTTAAAAGAAACAGTTGACTTTGTCAAGGACCATAAATCCCTGGTAAAGCAAGCTAATGAAAGTGTTGAACACATCAAAGTTTTGGAAAAACTAAATGATTCTCTCTTCGAAGATGTCATGACTACTGATATTATGTCCATCATTTTACAAACATATTCTGTTGAAGATCATGAAAGACTCCAGTCTGAGACCTCCGCAATTGTTTCAAAATATGAAAAAGCTCTTGAAAAACTTGAAAAAGAAAACGTGTCCTATTTTTAACAACTTGATCGAAAAACCGAGGAATGCAAGTATGACAAACTGTCGTATGAGCGTGCCTACAAGGACATGAAAGAGCAAAATGATCTTTTGAGAGCTCAGCTGGGAAGTCAAAAAGGAAAGGCTGTGGATACTAAGTTTGCAAAACCATTGACTGAGGAGAAAACAAATGTTCCCAAACTGGTTTTCAAACCAAAAATGTCTATTTCTCAGTTTCCTCCAAAAGTCAATGAGAAAAATGATTTGTCAAAAACAGTCACTCCACAGACTTTGCCTATTAAAAAGAGAATTATCAAAGCTTTTGAAAAACCTGTTTTTGATAAAGAAAAAGTGATTACACCTGGCATTTCTAAGAATAGTACACGGAATGTGACCAAAAATCCAGTTAAAGAATCTGTCGGTTCTAACAAAATGGTCAAAAATCAGTATCTAGAAGAAGCTAGGAAAATGGCACAGACTCGAAAAGACGGAATTTTAGGTGCAACATCTAGGGTGATGAATTCTACAAGATTTCAAGGCACTGCTAGTAGTAGTAAACCATTACCTAGGAACACTCTACAAAAGACTAGGGATTGGCTTGCATCTAAGAGTAGTTGCGCAAACGAAAATGCTATGCCCTTAGAAAACAACACTAGGAATTCTTAGTCTTTTTCGAACAAGAATCAATTTCCAAAAGACTGTAGTGACAAAGTTAAAGCTGCTGTTTTAAACAAGAATATTGAATTTGTCTGTACTACAGGTAAAAAATGTGTCTTTTCAGTTAATCATGAGGCATGTGTCTCACAATATCTCAAGAAAGACAAGTCTCGTGCCAAGGCACAATCCACTAAGACACCAAATAGAAACAAACCCGTTGACAAGATGAAAATCAAAAGGAAACCTAATAGGTGGATCTCTTCAGGACGTAGTTTTTCAAAAAATGAGTCTTCCGCTGCATCTGATAAGAAAACAACTCCTAGATCTTACCTTAGGTGGATACCCACGGGAAAAGTTTTCAACCAAGTCAGTCTTAGATGGATTCCCACAGGAAAGATTTTTGATACTTGCACCAACATAGATAATAGTGACAATCATCAGGATAAGGAAGTAGAAACAATTACAACCATTGATAATGATCACCCTCACCGTGAGGAATCTTGTACTTCTAACACTGTTATTTGTGAAAACTCTTCTTTTTTGGTTGCAGGTGAATCAAATATCTCAGAACCCAGCTCTTCAGAGGGTTCCAATTCTGTAAAATCTTCTTCTTCATTCTCTCTATCGTCTATCTTTGATTTTCCATTTCTTTTATAAAACCAACAAAAGCAAAATATAAAAATATAAAACTTTCAAAAATACAAAAACAATAGAAAATCCAAAATACAAAAATATTTGATGAGTGTGTAAATACTCATCAATTTTAGTCAAATCTGAACTGCAAAACGGTTAAAAAATGCTCAGAAATGCATCAAAACACTGAAAATATTCCAAAAGTGCATTTTATATGTTTCAGATGCAAAATGTTCAAAATCAGATGAAAAACCAGCAAAATTTGCATAATTGGCAGTTTCAGTCCCCCGACTTTCAGAAAATGGCAAAATCAGTCCCTAGGCATTTATTTTAAAAGAAAAGTCACCAAAGGTCCTTTTGGAAACATAAATTATCATATTTAGTCCTTTGGTGGAAAATCCAAAAATATTTGAGAAATTACAGTTTAGTCCCTGAAAATCCAAAAATGGTCAAAATTAGTCCTTGGAAATTTCAAAAGTGTCAAAATTAACCCTTGGATTATTAGAGGTTGGCAAAACTAGTCCTTGTACTAGTATTCATAATTTACAAATTTGGTCCTTTGGTTTTGTGGAATTGCACAAATGGTCCCTAGTGTTTAACATGGATTTAATACTAATCCTAAATCCAAACCGGACCTAATTAATGACCCAAGCCCAAACCAAACCCCCTTGGCCCAATCCTCCAACCCGGTCCAAATCCATAACCCGACCAACCCAGTTACCCATGTTTTAAATAATATTACCCCGCCCCCCCTAGTATCCTGTCTTCCCCGACATTTATGTCTGCATCCCCCCTCCTCTAGCCACCAAATATCACCCTACTCCACCCTTTGTCTCCCCCCTCCTCACCTACCCTTCAAATGCATTAATTTCATCCTTGTTCCTGTCCCTGATATCAAAACCAGGATTTGGCGCCAAAACGACATAAATGGCCAAGATCATTCCAAAGCAATCCAATGGCCAGGAAACATCTGGGATGTGATCAGAGGAGTGAGAAAAGAGTTTTTGATTATAAAAGAAGCGAAGAGGAAGCAAGATAGAGAGTAGTTAGTTAGTTTTAAAAATATGTATGTCGAATTTCAGCTTCTTAGTCTAAATTAGCTTTGTACTTGTATTTTCAAGTTCCATTGTATTCAAGTTAACCATTTCAGTGTATCTCAACTTTACTTAAGCATCAATTTTAGTTCATGTTCAATTTCCATATTATATATCCACTGTTGAAATTTCCATTCCCAAAATCCTATGTCAACACTCTTATTCACTTGTGTTTAAGCTCATACATGCTCAATCAAGTTTGATAAAGCTTTCTCTAAGCTTACATTGCAGTTTTAAACAACTTTGGAGTTTGGTCAATAAAAGTCAAACATTGGTGAAAATGAAGCAGAAGTGGCAATGGGTGATGCAGGCATAAATTTGGGTTGAATAATAGTTAATTGGGTTGGATGTGAGCTTGAATTGGATTAGGTTAGGGGTTTGTTAGGTTAGTGGTTCTTTATTTCATCATTAGCAAGCCATAGTGGCTAGGTACCTTGTAAGTTCATTCATCTGCTTTGATCATTAAATCTGTTGTTTGAATCTGTTACTTAGTGATAATTAGTACTTTTTGATCTGTGTTTGATGGTAGTTTAGAATAATCTAGTGTTAATCTGTTATTTAGTTCTCTTATCAGTAGAATACTAGTGTTTGGATTTGTTCACAAAACTGAGTTAGAGATTAGTTAATCAGTTTTGAGTGTTTGATACAAGTTTATGTAGGTGTTTGATAGTCATTCAAGGGCTTGGTTATAGCAGTTATACTCAATAGTCAAAATTCCATTGGAAACTGATCTAGTAGTTTAATCTGTTAAAATCAGTTAGTTAAAATTTGCATATTAGCTTAAAGTAAGTAGATCTAGCTTATTGTAATCTTCATTAGTTTAATTACATCATAATTAGTTCAATAATTTGGATCAAAACTGAGTTTAGTCAAAGTTACATATCTGATCTTCAAAAGTCAAAATCTGTCAAAACAGTTTTGCACCAAACTTTGTGAATCAATATCTGATTCATCTTTGAGTTTAAGTGTCTCAAATTTTGGGATTTAAAAGTTCACTTGGTCTAGTACTTATAACTGCTTTTTGTTTAAACTGATCTAGTCATTTTAAGCTTGAAACTAGCTGCTCAAATAAGCACTTTTCCCCTGTTCACACTCAGTATAAATTGAGTGTGAAACAGGAAACTTGCAGCTGTTGCATTGTTCTCAAATCAGTGAATTAGAATCTGTTACTTGGCACATTTGTAGCTTTCCAGGTGGTTTTTAGGACTGCACTGCTTGATTTTGGTTTGGCTTATTGGTTAAGCTTGTGCACAAGCTCAAACCTAAGGGGTCATTAGCTTTTCTGATAAGGTAAGCAGTTTGCTTAATTCATTAATCTGAGCTTAGAGCTTGTTAGGATTAGGTTTCATTAGTTGCTTTTAGCTTACTTTAGCATACACTAGCTTAAGTAACTGTTTGGTAGCTTATTTAGCTTGTTTGCTTATATTTGGTAGCTTATTCTAGTAGCAGTTACACTGCAACTTTTATTTTTCACACATAAGCTGTTGATCTCTCATTTTTCATAGATTTAGATATTAATTTTAGAATTTTCCTGAAGATTTCATAATTTTTGGTCATTATTTACTATTTTTCTTAATTAAAAATAGTTTTTAATCACTTTTAATTAGCTTTAATTGCAATTAATTAGGAAAAAGTTCAAAAAAATAATTTTTCAATTTTCTTAAGTTTAGATAAATATAAAAAGACAAAAAAATATTTTTCTAGATTTTTCTTAGTTAAATTTGTATTTTTAAGACATTTAATTAGTTTTTAATAGTTTAAAGTTCCTAGAAAATAGAAAAATAGTCAGAAAAATACAAAAATAGTTTTGAAAATTCTCTTTTGATATTTTAGATTTTCCTAAGTCATAATTTTATTTTTCTAGCTTTGTTTCATAATTTCTTGTATTTTAGGTTAATATTTAATAGTTAAAAATAGTTTTTAATTAGATAATTAGTTATAAAAATAATTTTCTTTTTCTATAAATTTTATTTTATCATTAGGTTTGTAAAAATGTCATTTTCATATTTTTAGGATTTTTATTCCTTAGATTTCACTTTTTATTTTGTACGTTTACGTAATTTTTATTTAAACGTAAGTTTTAAGTTTTAAACGTTCATCAATTTTAAAAATAGTGATAGCGTTTATTTAATATTTTTTATCTTTTTAACTTTCTTTAATTTACATTTAAGCCCTTGTAGTTTATGTGCTTCTTCTGTAGTTATAATCATTCCAAATCCTTTTCCCGTTCAAATCTCGCGATCACTATACGTTTGATGATCCATTGCATAGCTCGCTGGGACATAACGACCCGGGGAAACACTATACTCCTCAGATCTTCATTGAGTTCGTTCCTGAGCAGTTTTAAGCTTGTTACGGTCTGCCATTCACAAGTGGCAGGCTTGCGTGATAAACCTTGACTGTTTGGGAGCGCACCAAATTTTTGGCGCCGCTGCCGGGGAGCTGTGCTGATAATCTTACGTTTAGCAGATTAGTGATTTGGATATTCACTCTTTGTCTATACCATCTGTATGTGTTTATATTTTCTTAAAAATCAAAAACCCAAAAATATTTTCATCCTTTGTTTTTGCATCATGTTTTTCAAAAATACCAAAAATATTCATCTTTACCCTCTTACCCTTTTTGATTCTTTATCCCTCTACCCTCTATCCTTTTGATTCTCACTTCTTATATTCTCATGGAATCTCTCGAGGACGAATTCTGGGACGAAGTTGAAAAACTTCAGACGTTATCACAAATGTCGAGAATTCGTGTTGTTCGTGATGATCCATTAATTCTGCATAGGGAAATGGAACGAGACACCGGGGTGACAAAGGACCAGGTACTTCCTTCTGATAATGGAAGCACTAAATACGTCCAACCTACGGTTATCCAAAGACCTAAACCCTCAATTGCTCCTAAGCCGTCTAGAATTGATTCTAAACTTTCACGATTTACGGTTAAAAGCAAACATGCAGAATTCAGTCCGGTGACTAGCAAGAATGACTTGCTTAATCTTCACGTTTCTCAAGAACCAGAACCAGAGACCATAACGGAAGTGATGGAAATTGCTAGCTCTCTGAGCACACCACTTGTCCCACCTCCGGATTTTTCAAAATGTTCTTCGAGACTTAATAGTCATTCGGATCATCATGTTGGTTTTGTTGATTCTTTGAATAAACCGATTCCTTCTTATAACTATCAAATGCAATCGTTTATTCCTTGTGTCGGTTGTGGTGAACCTCTCTGTGGTTCACCCTGTCGTTGGTGTACGTGTGTACAATGTGGTAATGATATTTATAACGGGAGTTGTTTGTTTTGTGGTTCGAGGAATTCATTTGATTATGATCCTAATCCGAACTCATTTAACGACCCCTCAACCTTTTCCAATTACCCACCACAGCCCGACTTATTTTCATACAATCAACATTACTGCTGTGAATTTTGTGGAGGTCCTCACCAAGGCTTTGAGTGTCAATCCGGAAACACGTTTGTCTATGAACAGTTTTCCAGTGATGCTCAGAACTTTGGTTATGACCAAAATCCATATGATTCACCAGTCCAGACTCAACAGTTTTACTGTTGTGAGTACTGTGGAGGTCCCCACTTCAGCTCTGATTGTCAAATAGGGAACCCAGTTCCTTGTAACAATCATGACAATTTCCAACCTCCACAGCACCATACGGTTCAAGCTTCACCTGAGCCGTTATCTCAAGAAATCTCCCAAGATTTTGAAACCACAATGAAAACACTTGATGATATGATTCAAAACTTTAAGAATCAAGTGAGTGGTGAAAAGACCATGGGAGAATTGCTGGCCGAAGAACGAGAAGAACGAGAAGCTCGCAAATCTAGGGAAGAATTATGAGTCCTAGAGCATGCAGCTCTAAAGCGTTCCCAATTTCTCAAGGCGGCTCTATATGATGATGACGAGGAGAGTTTTTATCCTTTTAAAGATAATATTTCTCAACTCCCTCAGTCAGTTGATATCCCAGCAGTTGAGATTCCATCTCAAACGACTGCTATCACACCCGAGATTCACACTCACTCTCTTATTATGGGGGACGAGCATCTCGACACTGTTCCTAAAAAGGAATCGGACGAATTCATAAAGTCTAGTGTTGAGAACCTTGTCCCAATCCCAAGAGAGTCACAGGGAATTCTTGATCATGTGTGTGATATCCCTCCTCCTCTTGTCTTCCCAACAAATCATGTTGAGATGTTCTCCGATTCTGATGATGATGATTCGTTATCTTGTGGAGACATCGTTTATATGGAAGATTCACCTTCTGAGCTTGTTAGCTTAGAAGAAGAGAATGATGAAGTTACTGACACTGAAATCAAAGATGAAGCTCTTCGTCTTACATTATTGAATGTCAGTCTTCTCATTTCTAAAATCGAGGCTTTCAAAGAGAAACCTATTTCATCTCCTATCCCCATTAAGGGTAGTGACATTCTTTCCGATGATTCTATTCCGGAAATGAAAGCCTTCTGTTTTGATAATATGGGAGAGAAGATCAGTGGCAGTACCACTTCTCATTCTCATAATTCTCTCCTCGATCATGAATCATTTACTTTTGAGGAGTTCGCCAGTGAACCTACTCATATCAATTCTGAATATGATTCATTCACCTTCATGGAGTTCTCAGATGAACTCACTCATATCATATCTCTGCCGGAGTATGATAACTTCTACTTTGATCTAGACACACCCGGGATATGTCTAGACCAATTGAGCTTAAATGATGAGATTCATGCGATTATGAATTCTCCTTCTGATGATGATGAGTTAGTCATGATGTTTATCATGATTTTCTATCTCTTCTTCACCTATCCCGTAGCTTCCCCTGTTCTTCACTCCTTCGGGAATGAAGACATTATCTTTGATCCCGGCATTTTCATGTACCATTATCTTGAGCCGGTTCTATGTATATCTCATCGGTGTGGAACTTTCACATACTTCAATGTTTATCCAAACATCTTGAATGAAAGTCCGATGGAGATTGTTTCTTCCACTTTGCTTTCCCCATGAACCAATGAATTCGGGGTCGAGTCAAGCTAGCGACTCGGTAATCAAAAACAGTTGCTTAACATGGGTTTTCACCCGTGTGTACCACCTTAGTGTTGGGGAGTGCCCCACATGTTATATATATATATATATATATATATATATATATATATATATATATATATATATATATATCTAAAAAAAAAAAAAAAAAAAAATCTTTCTAAATAATGGCCGTAGTATTTCCTTTTTACGTTCTTTGTTTCGGCATAACCGCCGGTACTTTGAATATTGAGGGCAATATTCATTTCTAAGTGTGGGGGGGAATTCTCACGAATTTCATTTATTATCTACCCAATTCCCCCGTTTTTGGCCAAAAATTTTTTTTTGGAGTAAGTGTTTTACACTTACTCAATTGGTTATCAGTCCGCCATGTTTGATAAACTAAAGGATTGGCTAATCCAGGAGCAAACGGCTCTTGGTAAAGATATATCAAATCCGTTGACGGCTTGCAATTTGCCCAAAATTGTATGGTATTCAGCTCACCATATCCTAAAAAGTGAAGAGTTGGCTAGCCCGCAAGTTTATGGCTTGTGGTAAAGGCAGTGGAAAAACCATAATTGGTAATCAGCTCACCAAAGATAATATTGATAATTTATCTAAGAGTTGGCTAGTCCAGAGCAAACGGCTTCTGGTAAAGACAAAATCAAATCCGTTGAAAGCTGGTGATTTGCTCAAAATCACATGGTTATCAGTGTACCATGGTTCTTACTTGAACTGAAACATTTGGCTACTCCAGAAGTAATGGCTTTTGGTAAAGAGATTCAAATCCATTAAGTTTTTCTCAAAAGATTGCTAGGGACTAGCAATAGTTTAGTGTGGGGGATTGATGAGTGTGTAAATACTCATCATTTTTAGTCAAATCTGAACTGCAAAACGGTTAAAAAATGCTCAGAAATGCATCAAAACACTGAAAATATTCCAAAAGTGCATTTTATATGTTTCAGATGCAAAATGTTCAAAATCAGATGAAAAACGAGCAAAGTTTGCATAATTGGCAGTTTCAGTCCCCCGACTTTCAGAAAATGGCAAAATCAGTCCCTAGGCATTTATTTTAAAAGAAAAGTCACCAAAGGTCCTTTTGGAAACATAAATTATCATATTTAGTCCTTTGGTGGAAAATCCAAAAATATTTGAGAAATTACAGTTTAGTCCCTGAAAATCCAAAAATGGTCAAAATTAGTCCTTGGAAATTTCAAAAGTGTCAAAATTAACCCTTGGATTATTAGAGGTTGGCAAAACTAGTCCTTGTACTAGTCTTCATAATTTACAAATTTGGTCCTTTGGTTTTGTGGAATTGCACAAATGGTCCCTAGTGTTTAACATGGATTTAATACTAATCCTAAATCCAAACCGGACCTAATTAATGACCCAAGCCCAAACCAAACCCCCTTGGCCCAATCCTCCAACCCGGTCCAAATCCATAACCCGACCAACCCAGTTACCCATGTTTTAAATAATATTACCCCGCCCCCTAGTATCCTGTCTTCCCCGACATTTATGTCTGCATCCCCCCTCCTCTAGCCACCAAATATCACCCTACTCCACCCTTTGTCTCCCCCCTCCTCACCTACCCTTCAAATGCATTAATTGCATCCTTGTTCCTGTCCCTGATATCAAAACCAGGATTTGGCGCCAAAACGACATAAATGGCCAAGATCATTCCAAAGCAATCCAATGGCCAGGAAACATCTGGGATGTGATCAGAGGAGTGAGAAAAGAGTTTTTGATTATAAAAGAAGCGAAGAGGAAGCAAGATAGAGAGTAGTTAGTTAGTTTTAAAAATATGTATGTCGAATTTCAGCTTCTTAGTCTAAATTAGCTTTGTACTTGTATTTTCAAGTTCCATTGTATTCAAGTTAACCATTTCAGTGTATCTCAACTTTACTTAAGCATCAATTTTAGTTCATGTTCAATTTCCATATTATATATCCAATGTTGAAATTTCCATTCCCAAAATCCTATGTCAACACTCTTATTCACTTGTGTTTAAGCTCATACATGCTCAATCAAGTTTGATAAAGCTTTCTCTAAGCTTACATTGCAGTTTTAAACAACTTTGGAGTTTGGTCAATAAAAGTCAAACATGGGTGAAAATGAAGCAGAAGTGGCAATGGGTGATGCAGGCATAAATTTGGGTTGAATAATAGTTAATTGGGTTGGATGTGAGCTTGAATTGGATTAGGTTAGGGGTTTGTTAGGTTAGTGGTTCTTTATTTCATCATTAGCAAGCCATAGTGGCTAGGTACCTTGTAAGTTCATTCATCTGCTTTGATCATTAAATCTGTTGTTTGAATCTGTTACTTAGTGATAATTAGTACTTTTTGATCTGTGTTTGATGGTACTTTAGAATAATCTAGTGTTAATCTGTTATTTAGTTCTCTTATCAGTAGAATACTAGTGTTTGGATTTGTTCACAAAACTGAGTTAGAGATTAGTAAATCAGTTTTGAGTGTTTGATACAAGTGTATGTAGGTGTTTGATAGTCATTCAAGGGCTTGGTTATAGCAGGAATTCTCACGAATTTCATATATTATCTACTCAATTCCCCCCGTTTTTGGCCAAAATTTTTTTTGGAGTAAGTGTTCTACACTTTCTCATTTGGTTATCAGTCCGCCTTGTCTGTAAGACAAATGGATTGGCTAATCCAGGAGCAAACGGCTCTTGGTAAAGATTTCTCAAATCCGTTTATATGGCTTGCAATTTGCCCAAAATTGTATGGTTCTCAGCTCGCCATATCCTAAAAAGTGAAGAGTTGGCTAGCCCACAAGATTATGGCTTGTAGTAAAGGCAGTGGAAAAACCATAATTGGTATTCAGCTCACCAAAGATAATCCTGATAATTTATCTAAGAGTTGGCTAGTCCAGAAGGGTACGGCTTCTGGTAAAGACACATCAAATCCGTTATATGGTTTATGATTTGCCAATAAATCATTTGGTTATCGTTGTACCAAGGTTCTTACTTGAATCAAAACAATTGGCTACTCCAGGAACCATGTTGCTATTGGTTTACTAAATAACCGTTTAGTATTTGGTATATTGCCTAAACTACACAGAAATGGTCTTCGGCATGGGAAGACCTGATCGGTTGAGAATCTATTTAATAGTCCTAATAGAAACCACTCGACTTATGGTTAATACCAAAAAGGTGACGGAAATGATGTTCGGTATTAGAACACCCGATCGGTTGAGAAGTGAAAAATCCTATACCGCTCGACTCTTGGTATGTTAAAACCCGTTTAACGTTCGGTATATTTGCCTAAACTCTTTAGAAATGGTTCTCGGCAAACGAGGACCTAATCGGTTAGGTAAACAGAATGTCTGTTCCGCCTGACTATTGGTTTACTCTTTCACATCTTGTGAATGAGGTTTTTTTTAAAACCGGTTTTTGCCCCCCTTAACTCATCTATTATATACTTTAAGCACTCTTAAGGACGATATTGGTTCGGGAACTTACTGATAGTTTGTGGATGTATGTGAACATAGTTTGTGAGTTTTGACTAAATGATTAGAGATTGAGTCAAAACACTTGTTTAGGTTTGTGATCATAAGATGACTATTCTCTTGATTTATTGTCTAATTGT
>BPTQ01000004.1:55754656-55791569 GCA_019973895.1 Chrysanthemum seticuspe | reverse complement strand
AATTTTCCAAGAGTTACATTTTGACATAAGCTTTGCGGATGCTATCATGCTGATGCCCAAGTTTGCATCAACTCTCAAACACATGTTAAGCAATAAGGAAAAGCTGTTTGAAATGGCAAAGACTCCTCTAAACGAGAACTGCTCAGCAGTTATTCTGAAGAAGCTTCCAGAAAAACTTGGAGATCCTGGGAAATTTCTCTTACCTTGTGTATTCCCAGGAATGGTTGAATGCTTTGCCCTAGCAGATCTTGGTGCAAGCATTAATCTTATGCCATATTCAGTGTGGAAGAAACTCTCTCTTCCGGAACTTACTCCTACATGCATGACTCTCGAGCTTGCAGATCGTTCCATATCCCGTCCTCTTGGCATTGCCGAGGACGTATTTGTGAAAGTAGGAAAGTTCCATTTCCCAGCTGACTTCGTGGTTGTTGATTTTGATGCCGATCATCGGGTTCCTCTCATTGTTGGTCGAGGATTCCTAAGAACGGGCCGTGCTCTCATTGATGTATTTGAGCAGGAAATCACATTGCGTGTTGGTAATGAAGCTGTCACCTTCAACCTTGACCAAACTTCGAGGTACTCCGCAAACTATGATTCTGAATCGGTCAACCGAATAGATATCATTGATGTTGCTTCTGACGAGTACTCTCAAGAAGTTCTTGGTTTTTCTCATAATTCTGTGAGTGGGGATTCCACCACATCTTCTCAGCCTATCATAGCCAATTCTACCCCTTCTCTCACTCCGTTTGAGGGAAGCGACTTCATCTTAGATGAGATTGAAGCATACTTGGCTAGTGATTCTGTTCCTTGGGAAATTGATCACGCTCCAATTGATATTGAAGGGGACATACTTCTTATTGAGAAGTTGCTCAATGATGATCCATCATCAACCCCTCATCCTAGTGATTGAATCCCAGTTGAGATTAATCAAAATGAGATTAATCTGGAGGGAGATATTCTTCTTGAGAAATTGTCAAATCTGGATACTTCTCCTCCTCTCCCTCCCATCAAACTTCATAACAAGGAAGTCAAGTCAGTTGAGAAAACTGAAGAATTTCCTGAGGTTGAGCTTAAGGACTTACCTCCTCATCTCGAGTATGCATTCCTTGAGGGTGATGATAAATTACCCGTCATTATTGCTCGAGATTTGAGTAAAGATGAAAAAGCTGCTCTCATTAAAATCTTGAAGTCACACAAGCAAGCAATTGCTTGGAAACTCTCTGACATCAAAGGTATAAACCCTGAGTTTTGTACTCATAAAATCTTGATGGAGGATGACTTTAAACCCGCAGTTCAACATCAGAGACGAGTGAATCCAAAAATCCATGATGTTATCAAACAAGAGGTTATCAAACTTCTTGATGCAGGATTGATTTACCCGATCTCAGACAGTCCTTGGGTCAGCCCAATTCATTGTGTTCCGAAAAAGGGTGGTATTACTGTTATCACAAATGAAGATAACGAGTTAATTTCAACTCGATTGGTTACGGGATGGCGTGTTTGCATCGACTATCGTCAGTTGAATGACGCCACCCGTAAAGACCATTTTCCTGTACCCTTCATGGACCAGATGCTTGAGAGATTAGCAGGAAATGAGTACTATTGCTTCCTTGATGGTTTCTCGGGTTACTTTCAGATCCCTATTGATCCACAGGATCAAGAGAAGACCACATTCACTTGCCCATACGGAACTTTTGCCTACAAACGTATGCCTTTTGGCTTATGTAATGCTCCTGGCACGTTCCAACGATGTATGATGGCCATATTCCACGACATGATCGGGGAAACAATGGAAGTGTTTATGGATGACTTCTCGGTCATTGGGGATTCTTTTCAATCATGTCTCTCCCATTTAGAGAAAATGCTTCAAAGGTGTGAAGACACCAATCTTTGTCTAAACTGGGAGAAGAGCCACTTTATGGTCAAAGAAGGCATTGTCCTTGGCCATAAGATTTCCAAGAACGGGATTGAGGTAGATAAAGCAAAAGTTGATGTCATTGCTAAGCTGCCTCATCCTACTACCGTCAAAGGTATTAGGAGCTTTTTAGGTCGTGCCGGTTTCTATCGCAGATTCATTCAAGATTTTTCCAAAATCGCCCGGCCTATGACCCATCTTCTTGAAAAGGATGCTCCTTTTATCTTCTCACCGAGTGCATCAAAGCTTTTGAAACATTGAAGAAAAAGCTTACTGAAGCACCCATTCTCGTTGCTCCTGACTGGGACTTGCCTTTTAAGCTCATGTGCGATGCAAGTGATTTTGCTATCGGTGCAGTCCTAGGGCAACGAAGAAATAAGCATTTTCAGCCTATTCACTACGCAAGCAAAACTATGACTGAGGCTCAAACTCATTACACCACCACAGAAAAAGAGCTATTAGCCGTGGTGTATGCATTTGAGAAGTTTCGGCCATACTAAATCTTGACCAAATGCGTGGTGTATACGGATCACTCGGCTCTTAAATATCTCTTTGCAAAACAAGATGCAAAGCCGAGATTGCTTCGTTGGATTCTCCTCCTCCAATAATTTGATATCATTATACGTGATAAAAAAGGAGCTGAGAATCTAGCTGCTGATCATCTGTCCAGATTAGAAAACCCTCACCAAGATGTTTTCGAGAAAAAGGAAATAAATGAAACATTTCCTCTCGAGACACTCAATGCGGTTTCTTTTCATGGAAATTCTACCACCCCATGGTTTGCTGACTTTGCAAATTACCATGCGGGTAACTTCATTGTGAAAGGGATGTCAACCCAAAAGAAGAATAAATTCTTCAAAGATGTTAAACATTACTTCTGGGACGACCCTTTCTTGTTCAAAATCTGTGCGGATCAAGTCATCCGACGGTGTGTTTATGGACAAGAAGCTCTTGATATTCTCAAAGCTTGCCATGCTGGACCCACCGGGGGCCATCATAGTCCAAACTACACTGCGAAAAAGGTGTTTGATTCCGGGTTTTATTTGCCCACAATCTATAAAGATGCCCACGAATTTGTCAAAACTTGTGATGCTTGTCAGCGTCATGGAAACATATCTCAAAGAAATGAAATGCCACAAAATGCCATTCAAGTTTGTGAGATATTTGACATATGGGGTATTGATTTTATGGGGTCATTTCCATCTTCTCGTGGTAACAAGTACATACTCGTGGCTGTTGACTATTTGTCAAAATGGGTTGAAGCAAAAGCCTTACCCACCAATGATGCCCGAGTTGTTGTGAAATTTTTGAAATCTCTGTTTGCCAGGTTTGGAACTCCGAGAGCGATAATCAGTGATCGTGGCGCACATTTTTGTAATGACCAATTTGAAAGAGTCATGCAAAAATATGGTGTTACCCACCGTCTCTCTACTGCATACCACCCCCAAACAAGTGGGCAGGTGGAAGTTTCAAACCGTGGTCTTAAAAGGATTCTTGAAAGGACAGTAGGCGAAAATCGGGCATCCTGGTCAGATAAGCTTGATGACGCACTCTGGGCCTTCCGTACAGCTTACAAAACACCTATTGGGTGTACTCCATACAAGCTAGTATACGGAAACGCATGTCATCTTCCGATTGAACTAGAGCACAAGGCTTACTGGGCCTTAAAACATGCAAACTTCGATATACAGACAGCCGGTGATCACAGAAAAGTTCAGATGAATGAACTAAATGAACTTCGTGATCAAGCTTACGAGAACTCTTTGATCTACAAGCAAAAGACAAAGAAGATTCATGACTCCAAGATCAAGAACCGCGTTTTCAACGTTGGTGATCGAGTCCTTCTTTTCAACTCAAGATTGAAGATTTTCTCGGGAAAGCTCAAGTCCCGTTGGTCTGGCCCATTCACCATTGCTAAGGTTTATCCTTATGGTACCGTTGAGTTATCTCAACCCGATGGTCCTAATTTTAAAGTGAATGGTCATCGAGTGAAGCATTACTTTGGAGAGGACATTCCCCCTGTGGTTGTCCCGGATCTACAAACATTCCCCACGCACCATATGGGTTTTCACCCATAAATTCTGTCTTCTTGCCCCCTTTCTACCACCCTAGTGTGGGGGAGTTTCCCCACGCTGTTGTATATTCTCATTCTTTCAAAAAAAAAAAAAAAAAAAAAAAAAAAAAAAAAAAACTCTTTTTTCTAAATAATGGCCGTAATATTTCCCTTTTACGTTCTTTGTTTCGGCATAACCGCTGGTACTTTGAATATTGAGGGCAATATTCATTTCTAAGTGTGGGGGGGAATTCTCACGAATTTCATATATTATCTACTCAATTCCCCCCGTTTTTGGCCAAAATTTTTTTTGGAGTAAGTGTTCTACACTTTCTCATTTGGTTATCAGTCCACCTTGTCTGTAAGACAAAAGGATTGGCTAATCCAGGAGCAAACGGATCTTGGTAAAGATTTCTCAAATCCGTTTATATGGCTTGCAATTTGCCCAAAATTGTATGGTTCTCAGCTCGCCATATCCTAAAAAGTGAAGAGTTGGCTAGCCCACAAGATTATGGCTTGTGGTAAAGGCAGTGGAAAAACCATAATTGGTATTCAGCTCACCAAAGATAATCCTGATAATTTATCTAAGAGTTGGCTAGTCCAGAAGGGTACGGCTTCTGGTAAAGACACATCAAATCCGTTATATGGTTTATGATTTGCCAATAAATCATTTGGTTATCGTTGTACCAAGGTTCTTACTTGAATCAAAACAATTGGCTACTCCAGAAGTGATGGCTTTTGGTAAAGAGATAAAATCCATCAAGTTTTCTCAAATCATTGCTAGGGACTAGCAATATCTCAGTGTGGGGGATTGATGAGTGTCTGAATACTCATCATTTTTGTACAATATAAACTGCAAAATCATCTGAAAACACTCAGAAACACATCAAAATGATCAAAATATCACAAATCAGTGTTTTATGAGTTTTAAATACAAAAATATCAAAATCAGATGAAAAATGTATAAAGTTTGAAAAATTGGCAGTTTTAGTCCCCCAAGTTTTAAAAGTTGTCAAATCTAGTCCCTGGAATTCAAAAATATGAAGTTTTGTCATTCTAGGTCCCTGAAGTATTCTAAGTTGTTTAAAATGATCTTTGAATGAATTTTTGGTCAATTGGCAAGAAAGGTCCTCAAACTTTGAAAAATTGCAAAAATAGTCCTTGGACATTTTAAAATGAATTTTATGCAAAAGTGGTCCATGTACTATTCATTTATGTCATGTTTGGTCCTTGTGAGAAGTTTGAAAAAGTTGCAAGATCAGTCCTTGAGGTTTGGGTGAATTACACTTTTGGTCCTTATTGTTATAGCTTAACCAAACGGATCCTTATCTCATATCTAAGGCCCAAATCCAATCCAAATACAACCTTTGGCCCAATCCAGTTAACCCTTGACCCGCCCTTTTGTTATTATACCATTCGGTCAACGCAAGTCAAAAAAAATGAGAAAACCGCCTAACACTGTAGACTCTCCTCTCCACCCCTGTAAACCCAAAACCAGAGATGGTTTGCCAACCTTTTCAACCCCCCTCCTCACCTATCCATTCCCCCTTGTCCCCTCCACCACCTCTAAACTCCAAATCCTTTAATTGCTCAAACCAAACCTCATTAATTCTCAAACCTGCTCAATTGAAATATTTGGCGCCAAAAAGCAAAGTGTATGGTTCTGATGAGTTTCAGTGATCCAAGGGCTCAGAAGTGATGGGAAATTCTCAGAGACACGTGGGGAGCATGAAAAGTCTATAAAAAAGAGGAGTGATGCAATGTATGGGGATATCTAGAGTAGTCTTTATTTTTCATAGTCGTTTTTAAGCTTAACTAAAATTTCAGTGTATGTTTCAGTTTACAAGCTTTGTATTTCAAGTTATTATTGTATTATAAACCTTTTTCAAGTATAAATTTCAAGTTGCAAGTTCTTATTTCAATATATGCAGTTTTCATTGAAAATTCTCATTATGTGTTAATGTTGTTGAAAGTTGTTGTTTGGGACTAAAATAGCACATGTAGGCTCCCAGAAAGCTTGTTGAAGCTTTTAGATATCCTAAAGTTCAGTTTAGCATAAAAAATCAAAAATCACAAAAAAATCCAAATTAAATACTTGAAAAATAAAAAATCATGGTGAAAGGTACAAGAAGGCTGGAGCAAGGTTGATATTGGATGGCCTTGGTATAGTGCTTCTTGGGAAGCTATAGGAATTGGTTTCAGATCCTAGTTCTCAGTTTGTGCCTTAGAAACTACTTGTAAGCTTTTTACTCATTTCTTGCAATTCACTGTTTAAATGTTCTTAAGTTTGAATATCTGTGTTTGTATGTTAATTAGTCATAGTTAAGTTAGTTTAAGCCATAAAATCAGTAGCTTGTTCTTTGGAATTCATAGTTGCCTTAGAATCTCATTTTGACAGTCTTACTAGCATTAGTGTAATCTCTCAGTTTTATGTTACTAGTACTGTTGTTTCATGTTTCTTTAGTCCTATTAGATGATAATTTAAGGTTTGTAATCAGTTACAAGGTCTAGATCAGTGATTCTCTTTGAAAAAGTTCCAAAACAGTCTCTAAAGGAGTGTTTGGTTTTGTGTAGTTTCACTGTATTAGAGGTTGTGCAGTCCTGTGTTTGTGCTTGTTTCATGTCTCAGTAGGTCTTAATACCTCAAATCAACAAAGAAAACCAGACCTTAGTTAGTAAATAGTCAAAATCATCTTTAAAGCTCATTCGCTAGTTAACTGTTAGGAGTTAGCTTTTCAGAACCATCACAGTAGTTCAGAGCTTGTCAACTTAGCTTAATTCCATCTCACTTTACCTTAATACAACACAATCAGTGCTAAGAATAAATCCAAACTTCATAGAAGTCAACCTAGATCATTTTGTTAAAAAGTCAAATTTTCAGTATTAGCAGTTTTGGATAAAATAGAATAATCTATATAGGACTTAATATTGAGTTTCATGATTTGAGCCTTTGGAATATAAAAATCTAGCTGCTCATCTCTATCCTAGTGTATTTTATATTTTCTCATTGGCTTATGTAACAGCTTTTCTCTTAGCTTATTCTGGACACCTGTTTCAAAAAGTGCCCTGTGGACAGTTTTAACCACCATTTTCATAAGCTCTCACAGAGCTTGTTAGTTGGCCTTAGCTTGTAATTTTTAGCTTTTTGTGAAGTCAACCTAGCCCTCTTGAAGTTTCAGCTTTGGCTTTTCACTTTGAAGTTTATTTGCTAGGGCTGCACCTAGCTTGTATCTTGTCCCATTTCTGTTTCAATTACAAGTGCTTATTTGTTTGTTCATAGCTTTTTAGAGTGCTTATTTGGATATCTTAGCCTCATTTCTGTTCATTTAGCTTGTTTGAATCCATTTTGAGCTTTTGTTTCAAGTTGTAAGCTTATTTGAGCTTATTTCCACAAAATAAGCTCTTAAAGCCAATGTTGGGCTTTTAAGCCATCAAAACTGCTTATTGGTGACTTGTAAATTTTTTGTCTTCATTAAAGTTTCATAAAATCAGTATTAAAGTAGTTTTCAAAAAGAAAATCCAGAAAAAGTCCAAATAAAAATCAGTGATAGTGTTTATTTAAGATTTTCTAGCTTTTTGATTTTTCTTTTCATCTTTTTAATAAGCAAATCTTGTTTTTCTATTTTTCTTAGGTTTCTGTCATCATATAGGATTTTTAGAAAAAGTTTCAGATTTTTCTCTATCTTTTTAGTATTTATTATAATTTTAAATAGTTAAAAATAGTAATTAATTAGTAATAAATAATTAAAAAGCATAAAAAATATTTTTTCTGTTTTAAAATTAGTTTTATCATATTTTAGATTTTTCAAAATTAAAATTTTATTTTTCCAAGTTTATTTTATATTTTCTAGTAATTAAGTGTATTTTAAATAGTTATTAATTAGTAATAATTAAATAAAAAGTGTGAAAAATATATTTTTAGTTTTATAGTATTTCAGATATTTCTGAATCATTAGTTTATTTTTCTAGCCTTATTTTGTATTTTCTTCTATTTTAGAGTATTTATTAAATAGTTAAAATAGTTTTTAATTAATAATAATTAATTAAATAGTGTTAAAAATAATTTTCTTTTTCTAATAATTTTCTTTTATTCTTAGGATTCCAAAAATGTCATTTTTATATTTTTAGGCCTTTTATTTCTTAGTTTTCACTTTTTATTTTGTACGTATACGTAGTTTTTAAAACTTACGTTTATGTTTTTCTCATCTGATTGTTGTGCTTTCCAATTCTGTATTCAATTCTATTCCAATCAATCAGTAGTGTAATATTTCTAATCATAACCTTTACAGATCACTATCCTTAGTGATCATTCTATCCTCTGAGTTTGTTTACACACCATTGAGTCTCCGTGGGACATAACGACCCGGGAATTCATTATATTCTCTGATCTTCATTGCATTTGTGTCTGAACTGTTTTAAGCCTGTTACGGCTGGTCATTCACTAGTGGCCAGTTTGTGTGATTAGACTTGACGGTTTTGCACAGATCAGTTATACTCAATAGTCAAAATTCCATTGGAAACTGATCTAGTAGTTTAATCTGTTAAAATCAGTTAGTTAAAATTTGCATATTAGCTTAAAGTAAGTAGATCTAGCTTATTGTAATCTTCATTAGTTTAATTACATCATAATTAGTTCAATAATTTGGATCAAAACTGAGTTTAGTCAAAGTTACATATCTGATCTTCAAAAGTCAAAATCTGTCAAAACAGTTTTGCACCAAACTTTGTGAATCAATATCTGATTCATCTTCGAGTTTAAGTGTCTCAAATTTTGGGATTTAAAAGTTCACTTGGTCTAGTACTTATAACTGCTTTTTGTTTAAACTGATCTAGTCATTTTAAGCTTGAAACTAGCTGCTCAAATAAGCACTTTTCCCCTGTTCACACTCAGTATAAATTGAGTGTGAAACAGGAAACTTGCAGCTGTTGCATTGTTCTCAAATCAGTGAATTAGAATCTGTTACTTGGCACATTTGTAGCTTGCCAGGTGGTTTTTAGGACTGCACTGCTTGATTTTGGTTTGGCTTATTGGTTAAGCTTGTGCACAAGCTCAAACCTAAGGGGTCATTAGCTTTTCTGATAAGGTAAACAGTTTGCTTAATTCATTAATCTGAGCTTAGAGCTTGTTAGGATTAGGTTTCATTAGTTGCTTTTAGCTTACTTTAGCATACACTAGCTTAAGTAACTGTTTGGTAGCTTATTTAGCTTGTTTGCTTATATTTGGTAGCTTATTCTAGTAGCAGTTACACTGCAACTTTTATTTTTCACACATAAGCTGTTGATCTCTCATTTTTCATAGATTTAGATATTAATTTTAGAATTTTCCTGAGGATTTCATAATTTTTGGTCATTATTTACTATTTTTCTTAATTAAAAATAGTTTTTAATCACTTTTAATTAGCTTTAATTGCAATTAATTAGGAAAAAGTTCAAAAAAATAATTTTTCAATTTTCTTAAGTTTAGATAAATATAAAAAGACAAAAAAATATTTTTCTAGATTTTTCTTAGTTAAATTTGTATTTTTAAGACATTTAATTAGTTTTTAATAGTTTAAAGTTCCTAGAAAATAGAAAAATAGTCAGAAAAATACAAAAATAGTTTTGAAAATTCTCTTTTGATATTTTAGATTTTCCTAAGTCATAATTTTATTTTTCTAGCTTTGTTTCATAATTTCTTGTATTTTAGGTTAATATTTAATAGTTAAAAATAGTTTTTAATTAGATAATTAGTTATAAAAATAATTTTCTTTTTCTATAAATTTTCTTTTATCATTAGGTTTGTAAAAATGTCATTTTCATATTTTTAGGATTTTTATTCCTTAGATTTCACTTTTTATTTTGTACGTTTACGTAATTTTTATTTAAACGTAAGTTTTAAGTTTTAAACGTTCATCAATTTTAAAAATAGTGATAGCGTTTATTTAATATTTTTTTATCTTTTTAACTTTCTTTAATTTACATTTAAGCCCTTGTAGTTTATGTGCTTCTTCTGTAGTTATAATCATTCCAAATCCTTTTCCCGTTCAAATCTCGCGATCACTATACGTTTGATGATCCATTGCATAGCTCGTTGGGACATAATGACCCGGGGAAACACTATACTCCTCAGATCTTCATTGAGTTCGTTCCTGAGCAGTTTTAAGCTTGTTACGGTCTGCCATTCACAAGTGGCAGGCTTGCGTGATAAACCTTGACTGTTTGGGAGCGCACCAATATTCTTCTCACGACATGTCTCTCGTATAATCGATATTCTGTACGTCTCTAGAAATGTCATTCAACAATGATACGGGCATGTACAGATGCTTGAGTGAGAGTTCTTTATGTTTTTCTAAAACATGTCGTTTCTCAAAATTTCTTCAAATAATGGCTTTCGTATACTTCAGTACGAAACCCGGACTTCAAATTAATGGCTTTCGTATACTTCAGTACGAAACCCGGACTTCAAATTAATGGCTTCTGAACACATCAGTTTAGGACCCGCGCTTCAAAGAAAGGAAAGTGCTTATCAAAATCAAAGGTTTTAAATATTTTTTTCAAGCGCTACTCCTAAAATCATAATGGTTTGTAAGTATTTCCGCTTGCAACCCGATCTTCAAAGAAAGGAAAGTGCTACGCAAAATCGATTTTCATAAATATCGAGCACTTATCCTAAAACAAATGAAGATAATTTTTCTCTAAATATCTTCAAAAGATTTTTAAAATCTTCATCTTGCGTACCATTGATTCGAAAGTTTTCAAAAAGATTTTTCAAAATCTCTCACATTTGGTACCAAGATAACTCCCTCTATACCCTTAATTGATTCTAAATTTTCTGTATGAAAAATATGCTTTCGTTAAGGGGGACTATAAAACCAGAATTGTTCCAAAATTCATGCTAAATCAGTTTCTCTCCAAATGTTTTTCGAAAAACATATCTTTTAATCATTTTGTTTCAAAAACATCATAGATATGCTATTTTTGAGGGGGAGAAACGTGATTAAAATGTGATCAAAAAAGTTTAATGATCGTTGTTTGATTTTCAAAAGAGCTCGACTCAGTCGTAACCATTGAATTGACGAGGAATAATGTACCATCTCGAGAAACTTTCTATGGACTTGACCAGGACGGGTAATAATTTCAAGCTAGTTCTCTAGTGATGTAAACGTGTCTCGAATCGGTCTAGTTCATTTAAAGTCGATCAATTCAAAAAGTGCGAACTCTACCCTCTATGTGCAGATTTAAGTTAAAATAATATAAGCACATGTGAAGGGGGAGTGTTTCTGAAAATATAAAACTCTCAAGGTGTTAACCAATCTTGTTTTATAATAAAAAACACTATGAGAGATTTTTCAAGAAAAATGGTTTTATGGCAACAATAGGACAGTCATGGAGTTATAAGGTGACTAAGGATAGGAAATCAGTCCTATGATCCGCCAGAGCCGGAGGGATCTACCCAACGACATCACAAATAGTTAGTATTAGAAGTCCTTAGGAATGATTGAAAAAAGGAGTAATGTGAGAAAGGAGAAAGAAGGGGTTAAAGAATTAAAAAGAAAAGTAAAAGAAACGGTGAAAAGAAATAGCCCTCCATTATCAACCTTAGGGCAGAAACCGGGTTCAATACATATGCTATTGGTTGTCACTTAGATGACGCCGGTATTGAAGACAAAGACGTCATGGACCCAGTGACGCACTGCACTAAACCTTCTAGCCACTCAATTCCTCTCAAAAGGGATTTGTTTCATTCTCACTGGGAACCCTACATAATCTATCGAATTTCTCTTAGAGATCGTTGGTATTGAAGAAGGAGACCCTCTCCCTAGTCTCTGCTCAGGAAAACTAAAATGCACTATTGAGTCTAGAGCCACGAGATTCATCAAAAAGATCTCATAGGAACACTTGTCATGACATCGCTTGTTGTTCATCAATAAGGACACAAGTGATATATTCTAGAGTCCTACGCAGATCTTAGCAATCTGCCAGAACATTTATGAGAAGATTCACATCTGTGATCTTCAGTGATTGAATGGAAACTCCTGCCAGGGTCAACGTCAAGCAGCCCTGACAGCAGGTCACTTCGGTAACTCCTCATGGATTACGCTTAGTGTGTCTCAAACGGTCTACAGTCGTGGGGTGATGCTTCGGTGTACCTCAGCGACTCATCTGAACTGTAGATGTGCTTCGGTATATCGCGTTATCTCACTTGTGGGACTCCAGTTTATGAACGGCCTTTGTAAGAATTAGAGACGTGTTTTCACACTATGCTGTTAACACCCTCGAAATTCAAACTTGTAAGTGCCGGAATCCGCTTATTACTAACCTGTTTTATGTTTTCTTCTTATGGAAGCTCCGGAGCGGATTGACCGTGCAGATTCTCTACATGCTCATACCAACAACACATGAAAGTTCTCATCAAAATCAAAGGCTACTCAAAGTTAAAGATGATTCTTCGTCAATGTCAAAGAATCAACAAAGTTTAAAGACTCGAGAACTACATCATTGGTAACCAAAAGACAAATAGAAGTGTAAGCATGGTGGAGAATGACATGGAGACACCTAACCAACGAAGTTGACAATGGCAGACAACCACTTTTACTGATCACAAAGCATGAAGGAACAAAGAATCAAGACTATTCTATATCTACGCACAAAGTTCAAGCTCGAGAAAAGTAAAGACCTTATCAAGTGGAGCATCTTTTGAATGACCACCCCTGAGGGGGAGATTGTTAGCCTTAATAGTTTTATTAGAAGTGATGGTCATTCACGTTTAGGAACTTTGTAACGTGTG
This sequence comes from Chrysanthemum seticuspe, assembly GCA_019973895.1. Taxonomy (NCBI): domain Eukaryota; kingdom Viridiplantae; phylum Streptophyta; class Magnoliopsida; order Asterales; family Asteraceae; genus Chrysanthemum; species Chrysanthemum seticuspe. The sequence continues at coordinate 55,778,834 of BPTQ01000004.1, read as the reverse complement.
TTAGATATCGTGATAGAATAGTCAACGGGCTCGTGGATTGGGCTAAGCTAAATGGGTATTAGTTTAGTTAAGCTTGCCTTATATCAATCCATGTCCAATCCAATCCAATCGAGCCCATGCCAAGCCCATTAGGGCATCTTCTACTTGTACTATATAAACCCCTCAAAGTCTCATTTGAGGGGTGTGCTTGAGTGTGTGTGTGTGTGTTTTCATATGAATATTGTTTTCATCTTCTTTCCTTTATCTCTCTAAATACATACACGATCTATCATTCAAGTCACCACGTTATTATTCTTTCTTCTTTACGCATATCATCAGTTTGTGTTTAACGTGATATAAGTGTTGGGTTTGTGATAAGGTTGATATATCTAAGGTCCTAACAATCTCGATGAAAGCTCGAAGATCATCAAGATGTGGATCAGTTCAAAGACCTCCACTGAAAGTACATAATAATCGGACTTTGAAGAGTCACTGCTAATGCACAAAGATTGCGGAAGTGAAGAATTAAAGTCTACGAGCTCAGAACAGAAGACAAAATAGAATGCTAGGATTCAAAATGTAAATCATGGGGTGACCTCCCTTAGAGGGAGATTGTTAGAATTTAGAAAATCCATAGTGATGTATCGGTCACCCCAACTATAGTCTAGCACAAGTTAGCTCATAGACATATCGTTATTTACTTTTTAGTAGCTTAGTTATTAGCTTAGTGCAACACCGTGGAGGAAGGACGGGTCTTTACACACTGTATGCCTGATCCACAGTCCGTCAGGAGGACGTAGTTTTTGTAAGTATAAATACACCTTCAATCCTTGGAAGGGGTGGTGCTTCTCATTTAATGTAACCTTATCTTTTTGTTTATCTCTCTAGAATCACCCTCTTCTCTCTTCATCTCTCTAAAACCATGGCATACTTGATTCATAACCATCCAAGGCCACCCGAATCTGTTGGGAATTATGCAAAATAGAGATTCTGCTGAAGTTAATGCTGAATGGATTATGCTGAAGAGTAAGGATTCTGCTGAAGAAGGAATTCTACTGAAGTTATATTATAGTATAGTTGGTTTCTGCGGATATAGATATTTCGTATATTTTAGATTTAGTTAGGATATACATGAGCTTTATTAGGAAGTGATAATGTATATCATATTTAGTTTTATGTTTATACGTTTCTTGGGAAACGGGTTACGGTTCCTTGTCTATAAAAGGAACACAATAGTATGATTTATGTAGGAGTTGAAAAACAAAGTTTTAGTATTATTAAAAGATCCATAGAGGATCAAAGAAGTTCTTAGTTATTTGTGTTCTTGTGTTTAAATTCCGCTTAAATACAAGTTATAGAGATTGTCTTTTAGTGAGCTTGTGATTACATAAGTTTAACTAACGATCTAAGAGTGCTCATAAGATCTATCAAGGTCTTTGTTTCAACAAGTGGTATCAGAGCCTCGAGAGAGTCTCTACGATACTAAGAACAATCTTTTTCTACACACCCTTACACCCAAAACAACATTCAACATGCCTGGATCACATGATGACATTGAAATCACCAACAACAATAACAACACATCTATGCAACAGCTGAGTCTTTCAAACAGCAATGCAAAATTTCCTTACCTAAAGAAGGGGGAATATGATTTATGGGCCATGAAGATGCAAAACTGGATCTCCAACATTGATTGGAATCTCTGGGAAATTGTGAAAAAGGGGAACAGTTTAAAGAGAACTGTCACTGATCCTGATGGTAATGTTACCATTGTTCCTCCCAAATCTGCTGATGAGATACTGGCGGTTCAACGAGAGTACAAAGTGAGAACCATTCTTCTTCAGGCTATACCTGAGGATCACTTGGGTGATTTTCACTACATGCAGGATGCTAATGAAATATGGTTAGCAATAAAGGCTAGGTTTGGTGGGAATGAAGAGTCTAGGAGAATGAGGAAGTCAATGTTGAAACAACAGTTTCAAGAGTTCCAAATTTCTGAAGAGGAAGGTATCCACAAGGGGTATGACAGGTTTCATAAGATATTAAGTCAATTGAATCAGCTGAAGGAAAAGCCAGATAATGATGACTGCAACTCAAAGTTCTTAAGATCTTTATGTTGAGTTTATGATATATAACACTAGTACAAAAACGGGATTTGGTCACGCATGGTCGAAATGGAACAGCCACACATTCGCATATTTGTGTGGCTGAAGGTATGAAAATTGACAACATGTACAAATTAGTCACACATGAAAATTTTAATTGTGTGACCATTAGAACTGTATCGCCACACAATTGAACGTTGTGTGGCTAAAGGTATCTGGTGATTTTGTTTCAGATCATTTAGCCACATATGAATTTGGAACGCGTGACAAATATAAGTAACCTTGATGCGTTAGTCACATGAAGTAATTTTTTGTGTGTCTAAATCATGGAGTCAAGTTTTGTCACACATTATTTAAGGGTGACTGATATGTTTTGCCAACTCTTTAGCCAAATCTGAAATTGGAACAAGTGACAAATGAAAAGTAAGGTTGAAGCATTAGTCACGGTATACATATAAACAGTGACAAATATATGTCACAAACTTGAACACTGTGACCAAAAGCCATATATGGTCACACTAAATGTTTTGTCACACATTCGTTAAGTGTAGCCAAAATCCAGTACATATGTTCACGTAAGTTAATATGTGTGTTTAAAGTTTAGTTTGTGTTAGCTTGCCGAAAGCTAATCTATAAAGTCACATTTGCTACTAACACCGTGACCAAATGCCATATATGGTCACACTAAACGTTTTGTCACACATATTATTCAAGTGTAGCCAAAATCCAGTACATATGGTCACGTAACTTAATATGTGGCCATTGGATGATGAGTAGTCACTCAAAATACACGTTTCCTCACTTTAAACACCATGTGGTCACACTTATTAACACTTTTAGCCACTTTATGGTTAATTGTATGTGACTAAATACCCAAAACAAACATGCTTTGTGTGACTAAATGTTAGAAAAGGCCACACAAACATAAAATTCATGTAGCCATTGGATGATCAGTAGTCACACAAAATACACCTTTCTTCACTTGAAACACCATATGGTCACACTTATTAACACTTTTAGCCACTTTATGAGTAATTGTATGTGACTAAATACTGTTAGGAATTAGAAATTCCCGGTATTAAAGAGTCGGTCACCTCAAGTATATGTAATCGTTAGAAAGCTCGTAGTCGTAGTTCTATTAAGTTAAGTAGTAATTTAGTTAAGTAACACCGTGGAGGACGGACGGGTCTTTACCCACTGTATGCCTGATCCACAGCCCAAAGTGTGGCGATTTATGTAAGACTATAAATACTCTCTACCTTCCAAGGTAGAGAGTTGGAGCTCATAATAATATCTTTCATTTTCTCTCACTAAGTTCCCAACCTCTAACTCTTTCTCTCTCTAAAATATCATCTTATACGCCACCTTCTGCTTATGGTTTGATGTGTATGTGTAAAGTTATATCTTACAATTGGTATCAAGAGCCATGGTTATATCATATCTTGCACATCTTTGGATTTATAGTGGTTTTTAGGTGGTTTTTGAGTTTGAAAAAGTTTAGTGGTTTTTGCATCATTTGGGTGATTTCTTGTGTTAAAGTTTGAATTTTGTTGGTACTTTTATGTTTAGAATCATCACAAGTGTTTAGGTTTTCATTTGGTAAGCTTGAATCATCTTGGTTGGGTTGTTTTTGGATTGAAAAGTGATGTTTATATGGTTTTTCAAGCTAGCGACTTAGTTCACGGAGTGTTTTCTTGGTAGCGACTTGCTTCACATTTTTGTAGCGACTTACAGTGTTGAAGCTAGCGAGTTAGATCTAGCGAGTTAAAGTACAAGTAGTGGACTCTCCACTACGAGTAGCGACTTGGTGGTAGCGACTTGGCTGTGGTGGTAGCGACTTGGTCTGTAGCGAGTTGCTCTTTAGCGACTTGCATTTCTAGCGACTTGGGTAGCGAATTACTGCCAAAATTTTGCTAGCGACTTGAGGGGTAGCGAGTTACTACTTAGCGACTTGCTTTGTGTCTAGCGACTTGGGACTCTAGCGACTTAGTTGGCTAGCGAATTAAGTGTTAGCGACTTAGTGCTTTAATTCTTAGCGACTTAGTGCATTAATCTCTAGCGACTTAGTGTATTATCATCTAGCGACTTGAGTGATTGTTTACGGTTTTCTCTTGATTTAGTAAAATCCCGTGAAAGAATCTATTTCCCGGTTTAATCATAGAGTTATAAAATCCCGTATAATCTGTTAACATGTCAACCAACGTCCCTACTGTCATCTCCACTGTTGCCGAGGATGTTCAAGCAGCTGGCTCAGATACTCGTCCACCCATGCTTGACAGAACTGACTACGATTCTTGGGCTCAACGAATCAAATTGTATTGCCTTGGAAAGGAAAATGGTGTCAACATTCTCAAATCCATTGATGAAGGACCATATCGGGTTGAGACGACTAGAGACATACTTGATACTAATGAAGATGGTACTCCTGTTTACGGAATGGACAGACCTAAGATGTATGATGAGCTTGATGATAAGGAGAAAAAGAGATTCGATGCTGATATCAGGGCTTCAAACATTGTTCTTAAAGGTCTTCCTAAAGACATCTACAAGCTGATCAATCATAACACTGATGCAAAGGCAGTTTGGGATAGTGTTAAGATGCTTCTCTCAGGTTCAGAATTAACTATGGAAGACAGAGAATCCCAACTCTATGACGAATTTGAGCACTTCAAGATGAAACCAGATGAGAGTGTCTATGAGTACTATGTGAGATATCATAAGTTAGTGAATGACATGAGGAACATCAGAATGACTATGCCTAACATTCAGCTGAACTCAAAGTTTGTGAACAACATGAATCCCGAATGGCACAAGTTTGTCACAGCTGTGAAACTCACTAAAGGATTGAAGAATACAAACTATGAGCAACTCTATGCCTTCCTCCTTCAGAATGAGAGACATGCTATGTTTGAAAAATTGATTCTCAATCAGTTCAAAACCAACCAGGGAGAGACAAGCTCGTCTAATGACTCAACAGCTTTCTACTCAAACATCGGAATCACAACCAAAGCATCACAAGTCATACCCTTGGGTAATGGTAATCACAAACTCATCCCTGATCCCATGTTCAAACAAGCTGATGCTGATGCACACGTGGGTAACATCATTAATCAACTTGCTCTTCTCATTAGTCAAAACATGAATTCTCTCCCACAAACCAACAACAACCTCAGAACTGCATCTAACCCACATAATCAAGCCACTGTTAAAGATGGAAGGATCGTGGTGTAACCAGTTCAGGAAAGACAGTATGATCAGGGAAGAGGTGGAGCTGGGAGAGGTTATGTTGGCAACCAGAATCGAGGAAGAAATGGTAGCCAAGGTCAAGCTAAGCCAATCAAATGCTATAACTGTGGTGGTGAAGGACACATTGCAAGGAACTGCACATCTCCAAAGCGTCCTCAGAATGCGGATTACTTCAGAGACAAGATGTTGCTGGCACAAGCTCAGGACAATGGTGCTGCTTTGGATGAAGAGGAATTGCTGTTTCTTGCTGAGGGCAATGCCAAGACCTATGATGCAGATGTGGATGAGCAGCCTATTCAGGAGATAGGTCACAATCATCAGAACGCCTTTCAAGTCGCTGACTGTGATGCATACGACTCTGATGTAGATGATGGACCTACTGCACACACAATCTTTATGGCTAGCATCTCTCTAATGGTTTCTCCCAAGATCTCTTCTTCACCACAAGCTGGCCCATCCAAGGACAAACTCATCTCAGAGGTATTAAAGCTATACGATGATGCTGATGTGCAACAGATGCATGACAAAGTACAACCAACTGAAACTATTGAATCAAATATTGAAAATATGGGTAATATCAATATTGTCCCATACGATCAATACGTGAAACAAAGTGAAAGTGAAGTTGTACCAAGTGATGCATCTTCTGCAGTCAACAATGACTATGTCTTTGATGAATACACTGCATATGCTCCTGATGATTCCATAATTTCTGAACTAAATGCCTATCAGGAACGTGTTGCTATTTATGAACAACGTGCAAAATTTGAGTTGACCACTCGTGAGCAGGAAATGGATGACCAAGTATGTACAGTAATTAGAAAAAGTAAGTTTAGAGAAGAAGTATTGAAACAAGAATTACATTCCTTGCAAGAAAAACTTTCTAAAACAGCTAAGCAAAAACAAGAACTTCAAGAAAATGTTAAAATGCTTAAGCAAGAATTTAAGGCTAAGGAATCAAAACTTTTGAATGATTTTTCCAATCTAAAAACTTTGAAAAACAAGCTTGAAAATAAGTTGTACGTACAAGGGAATACCATTCAGACTGCTCACATGATCACTAAGCATCGAGTCTTAAGCGATAAGCATAGCATTCCCCTTGTTGAGGAACCAAATACAGAGGTAATTAAAAAGGCTAGAAATGCTCATAAGGTGCTTTATGATGGTAATGAAATCCTTAAGCGTAGGCAGAAACCTAGTTGCGTTGAGTGCACTGAGGAAGATAAGAAATCTGATGAAGTCACTAGGGAGAAAATGAATAAGAAGTTAGAAGATCCTGAGTGTAAAAAGAATAACATAACGATCAAACCCCATAATTACACTAAAGAAAATTGGATCTCCTTGAACAAGTTTAAGCCTCAGACTCTATTAACCCCTGAACAAGTGTTCTGGAAAAAGGATATGGAAATGCAAAAAGCTGAAAATCTTGTTGAAAAGAATCCCCCTTGTAGGAAACTGCCTAAATCAACTGTGTATCCTCCTAATACACCAATGCACTTAGTTCCTAGATCTCTTGCCACTAAAAGCAAGACCTTAATCAGTGAATATGTTATCTTTCAACTATTTGTTGATTTTGAGAAAACTTGTAAGAAAAGGATCACACCCACATGTATAACTGAAGGGGAAAGGGGTTTTGAGCAAACTAAAGAATGCTATTTAACTGAGGTCATGCCTTTCTTTAAACAACTAAAAGATCAATTTGAGAGTCTTAAAAAGGGGACGCATTCTGATATTAAAGAAATGGAAAAGGTATTTGATGCAATGATTGTTGAGGTTAGTGACTATGAGAGAGAATTAAAATATAGTGAGATTGAAAGGAAGAACTTGCATACACTGAATGAGAATCTGATTTCTGAATGTATTGCTCAAGATGTGTTTTTCACTGCTACAAATTGTTCCATTAATGCTTCTCAATTTCATGAATTATCTGTTGCTCTGAAAGTCTCCCATGATCGTGTCATTGAGCTTGAAACAACAAATTCAAAATTGCATGAGAAAATAGAACAGGATGATCATGATAACTTGGTTAAACATTATTCTAAATTAGAAGTTGAACATCTTGCCTTGCAATTAAAACATCAACATCTCAAAGAAAATGTTAAAACCTCAAATATCAAGACATCCTCTGATGCTCCTGAGTTTGATGCAGTTTTTGAAATTAGCAAACGTGATGAACAAACTCGAGCTCATTATAACACGATCAAAAGATTGAAAGCCCAAATTTCACAACTGAAAGGTGAAAAGAAGGATGTGACTGGTTCCCATATGCCTCCACCTTTAGATTCTCAGAATTTCCAACTTCAAAACATAATTGATAACTTGCAAAAGGAAAATGATTGTTTTAAAGCTGAAATTTCAAAGGTTAATGATCAAAATAAAGAGTTATGTGATTCATTTAAAGTTAATCATGATAAACAAATTGAAAAGATAACTTCTTTACTTAACGATATTGAGAATCTGAAGCGTGAGGTGAAAGGAAAGTTGCCAATCCCAAATTGCAAATACTCTGTTCCTAAGGTTTCTGCTTGTGATAAATATGCTATCGATATGTTATATATTCCCCCGCCCATTAGGAATAATGAACTTGCACATAAAGCATATCTCTCATACCTTAAGGAAAGTTTGAAGGGTCTCCGTGAGATTGTTGAAGATGAAAGATTAGAAAAACCTTTTGATAGTACTATAGCCTATGCCTGCATGGATGCCAAACGATCTCAGGAACTCTTAGAGTATGTAATTGTCACAAGTCCGAAATCTAGCAATAGGCGAGATAGAATAGTTGTGCCTTGTTCTATGCCTAAAGCCAAGCATGTGACCCTTGATATGCCTTGTTCCATGTCAAAATTCAAGCAAGCAACCTTTGATGTGCCTCCTAGAACTTCAGATCCCAGCACTTCTAGACCAGAAATACAGAAAGTAGTGAAGCCATGTAATGTTCCCATCGTTACTTCTACAGATGTTATGATTGACACTAAAGTTAGCGGGTCAAAACCTAGAAGCAATGCAAAGAAGGATAGGATTACGCAAACTAAAAGTGTTCATGATAAGGAAGTGAAAGAACACCATAGGGACAAGAAGTTTGATTTGAACAAAAAGAATCGTGTTAGTTCTAGTATTAGCTCTAAGCTTACTGAAATTAATTCGAGGCCTCATGCTGTCTGCAAAACATGTAAAAAATGTTTATTTTCTGGTAATCATGATAAATGTGATGTGTTATTTCTGAGGTCTAAGATTCATAACCCAGTTAAGAAAGTTTGGAGAGCGAAACAGATTAAGCAATCTTGGAAACCTACAGGGAATGTGTTTACAAATATAGGATTTCAGTGGAAGCCCACAGGTCGAATATTAACGAATGGCAAACCTTACCCTTAGCTAGATCCACTATGCCTAGAATAGTGCCTGTTAAGGTTTGGAAGCCAACTGGTAGAATAATCCCATTAAGCACAAAATGTCATTTGACTAAGTCTGATGCTTCTACTAGTTCAGCTCCTAGGGATAATGCCATTGCATCTAGGGGTTCTGCTGATTCAAAGACTGTTTGTGCTAACCAAAAGGAACCCATCAGCACGTGGGGATCCAATGTTTCCAATTCTCTGTCTTCGTCTGTTGTCCAAAGCAGGTCGTACAAATCGTCCCTTGGTATTTGGATTCGGGCGGCTCTAAACATATGACTGGGCTCTTAACCATGACGTCTGTTCAAATCAGTTCAGGCCTCGTACTTCATCATTATGGTGTCTGCAGATAACACTTCAGGCCCCGTTCTTCAAAGAAAAGAAAAGAAAAGTGTACGCTCTTCTGTGCGCTTTATCTTCAGCTAAAGAGAAATTCTCTCATGAATGGCCATACTCATCTACATTCTTCATCAATAAGCTTCATGTTTTTCCACGCTCATTCAATCATCAAGTGGATCTATGTTCATTGGTGTATACTCTTATTCACTTGTTAAATCAAAAATGGCAACTTCGGATGCAATTTTTGAGGGGGAGAAGAGTGAATATACTACATGATGATGGATGTTTGAAGAATGGTTATACGACTTAATTTTTGATGATGATGAGTGTATATTCTTTTTGATGAAGAGTGAATATACTAAGGATAACTGGGATTCATAGTGTTGATTTTTGATGACTCTCCTCCAACGCCTAATGCTTCACTTACTAAGGATAATTGGGAATCAATGTTTGGGATTCATTGTTTTTCAAAGATAGGTTTGATGAGTACTTTCAACCTTCGACGAATGTTGATCATCCAGCTTCTGAAGCTCATGCTCTGGTTTCTATTAACTCAACTAGTTCACCATCCAAGAAGTACTTCTTGGAATTCTCAAGAAACCTTATCTCCAGTTACTTCACAAGGCGTTGTTAATGACTATCATTGCAGTTGCACTCATGAATAGTGATCCGCTCTTTGGTACTCCTTTGTCAAATCTTCACGGATCATTGTTTCATTGTTCTTCTCCTAATGTGCACTCTGTAAATCAACCACATGAACATTAAGGAAAATGACTTCCTCATCTGCTCGAAGACATTTGTGGTGAATCTTCCAGATCAGTCTCTACATGTATAGCTTTAGGAAGAATGCATTAATGTCGAGAAATCATTTGTTCCGGTTCATTCAGTGGATCGACATACATCCGGTTGTACGTTTATTCACGTGTTGGGCATTTGACACAAGCTGATTACTTCGGAGTTAATCAATTATCACTTATTTGAGATTGAAGTTAAAATTCACAAAGGCGAGCTTAAGATGCAAATGCATGGAATTCTTCTTCAGTTTCAAGTTTGGTATATCAGGTTTTCTTTATCAGTGGTCACTTCAAATTGTCTACATATGGGTTGATAAAGATAGTCAGAGAGAGTTTCTATCGCAGTGGTCCTATGGCTCCTGGACACTCCAGTTCAGGACCCGCTCTTCAAGACAGTCCCATTAGTTCATCCCTTATACCAAATTCTTCTCCAGAAACTCCATATGTACCTCCATCTAAAGATGATTGCAAGAAATTGTTTGATCTCATGTTTGATGAACATTATGAGCCAAGTGCTAATGAACTGATAATTCCTACTTCAGAAGCTGCTCATATTCCTGTGAATGACGTCAATCCTTCAATCTCAATATCATTAAGTCAAGATGAAGTTAATCCCTTTGCTACTCCCGAAGATGCCCCCTTTGAAAACATATTTGCTCCTGAATCATTATCAGAACCATCTTCTTCAGGAGACATCGAATCTGCTACCTCAGTCCCTCAACAACTGCCACATGAACACCTTAGAAAATGGACTCACGATCATCCACTAGATAACATAATTGGAAATCCCTCTCGTCCTGTATCAACCCGGAAACAACTTGCAACCGATGCCTTATGGTGTTTCTTCAACTCCGTACTATCTAAGATCGAACCAAAAGATGTTAAAACTGCCATGAATGAAGACAGCTGGTTCAATGCTATGCAAGATGAAATTCATGAGTTTGATCGTCTTGATGTATGGGAGTTAGTACCTGCTCCAGACTGTGCTATGATTATAGCTCTAAAATGGATCTTCAAAGTAAAACTTGATGAGCATGGTGATGTGTTGAAGAACAAGGCTCGATTAGTTGCTAAAGGATATCGTCAAGAGGAGGGTATAGACTTTGAAGAATCTTTTGCTCCAGTTGCTCGAATCGAGGCAATCAGAATCTTTCTGGCTAATGCTGCTAGTAAGAACATGGTAGTTTATCAGATGGATGTAAAGACGGCATTTCTAAACGGAGATCTTAAAGAAGTCGTCTACGTCAGCCAACCTGAAGGATTTGTGAATCAAGAGCATCCTACTCACGTTTATCGTTTGAAGAAGGCTCTTTACGGTTTAAAGCAAGCTCCAAGGGCATGGTATGATACACTGTCAAAGTTTCTTCTTTCAACCGGATTCATCAAAGGAGCAGTTGATCCTACATTGTTCACCAGGAAGTCAGGCAAACATTTGATTCATGTTCAAATTTATATTGATGATATTATTTTTGCCTCGACTGACCCAATGGAATGTGATCGGTTTTCAAATGAAATGAGTTCAAAGTTTCAAATGTCAATGATGGGACAAATGTCATTTTTCTTGGGATTACAAATTTCACAAAGTCCCGGAGGCATTTTCATAAATCAATCTAAATATGCAACAGAGATTTTAAAGAAATTTGGATTTGATTCAAGTGACCCTGTTGACACCCCCATGATTGACCGAACCAAACTAGATGAGGACCTCTCAGGGATCATGATTGACCAAACGAAATATCGAAGTATGATTGGATCCCTGATGTATCTCACTGCTAGTAGACCAGACATCTTGTTCGCTGTTTGCATGTGTGCTAGATACCAGGCTAAGCCTACTAAAAAGCACCTTGAAGCAGTTAAACGGGTCTTTCGGTATCTCCAAGGAACCATCAATATGGGACTTTGGTACCCGAAGGACACCGGTATGTCACTAACGGCCTATGCAGATGCTGATCATGCAGGTTGTCAAGATACACGTCGAAGTACGTCAGGAGGTGCTCAGTTTTTGGGTGATAAGCTTGTGAGCTGGTCTTCAAAGAAGCAAATGAGTACTTCTATTTCCTCTACAGAGGCTGAATACATAGCCATGTCATCTTGTTGCGCTCAAATCTTATGGATGAGATCTCAATTATCTGACTATGGCTATGAATTCAACAAAATCCCTCTGTACTGTGATAATAAAAGTGCCATTGCTCTCTCATGCAACAACGTTCAACACTCAAGAGAAAAGCATATCGACATTCGATATCATTTCATCAGGGAACAAGTAGAAAAAGGTGTGGTGGAACTATATTTTGTGAGGTCTGAATATCAGTTAGCAGACATCTTCACCAAAGCTCTTCCAAGAGAACGTTTTGAGTTTATTCTTCCACGACTTGGTTTGAAAAGCCTTCAACCAGAAACTCTCAAACGTCTTCAGGAGGAAGACGAGGAGTAAAGGTCTATCTTCATCTATCTCATGTATATATTTATTTGAAAAACAAAATACAAAATTATAAAACCTTCAAAAATCAAATAGAAAAATATAAAACTTTCAAAATCCATAAAAATTTGAAAAATTCGAAAAATCTTCAAAAAATATTGTCTTTTTGTCATGTTTCTCTCGATTCGATAATATCTACGGTCTTGATGTTGTCATTCAAAGAATGACACGGGACTTTAGATGTTGCTCGAATTTAAAAAAAAAAATAAAAAAAAAAAATAATATATATATATATATATTTTTGGGAGAAAGAGAAATGGTTTATTGTCATTTTCAGGCAATAACCCGGTCTTAAAAGAAAGAACAGAGCCATGTCTTAACATGTTTTCACATTCCATGCTCTGATTCTATAAACATTTATCTGCTGAAAACCAAATGCTTTGAAAAATAACTCGATCTCTATTTTTGATAATCATCTGGACTTATTTGTCAAAATCTCTATCTCTCAATCAACAACCTATGTCATTGATTGAGGGGGAAAATGATTTCAATTAAATTAAAAAGTTATTTGGCATTAAATTGTTTTCAAAAGATATACATGCATGTTTTATAAATGGAGTTTAAAGTCTTAAAATCCGATCCTTATCAGTTCAAACACTTTCACAATCAAGTCACAATTCTCCTTAAAAGCTTTCAAAATCAATTTAAATCTATACGAGATCACAATTCTCAAATGTTTTGATAATTGTGATCGGGGGAGAATGTGTGATTTAAATTGGATTTAAACTGATAATTCGGTAAATGGTTTCACAAGAATGTACATGCTGTCCTTCCCACATGTGACAAACGATTTCAAATTTTCAATGCACATGTTGAGGGGGATCATCTATCTTAAACCTTTGATTTGAAACGTGATCATTCATCCCAATGTGCAGGTTCCCTCTAGTATGTGCAAAACTCTTTTCAAACCTCGAGGCACATATTGAGGGGGAGCAAACTTATGGAAACCTCATCCTTCCCGGAAATGCTATATCTACTTGATTTGATGTGGGAAGTGATGTTGATATCTTTTAGATAATGGTAATCAAAGAAGTTAATTCTTTCTCTTGCCTCCGTGTGCAAAACATTTTCAAATACTTGATGCACATGTTGAGGGGGAGTTCTCATTCTAAAAATATCAAAAACAATTGAGGTACAAAATGCTTTGATAATATATCACAAGTATCTGAATTGAGTTTCAAATGGTTTTCAATTGGTTCCAATGGCAGATGAACAATACCAAATTGACCGACCAACTTTACTTTATGTACGGTGATATAAGGATGATAAGGTTAGGTATTGGTTCCCATGATCCACCAGAACCGGAGGGATCTACCCAGGGACAATCCACTAGTTAGTGTAGAAGTCCTTAGGTACGATGATAAAAGGAGAAAAGTGAGATATGGGAAGAGTGCGGACTAAGACTGAGCTAGTACTGGAATAAACCCAACAAGGTTCTAGCTATGAAGTCTCGGTAAGCACTGAAGGGGTTGAAGAATTAAAAAGAATTGAATGAGAAAAGGGTGAAAACAAATAGCCCTCCATTTATTCAACCTTAGGGCAGTAACCGGGTTCAATTCATATGCTACTGATGGTAACATCGGTATTGAAGACAAGACGTCATGGACCCAGTGACGCACTGCACTTCAACTTTCCTAACCACTCAAGTTCCTCTTAAAAGGGCTTGTTTCATTCTCACGGGGAACCGACATTATCTATCGACTTTCTCTTAGAGATGGTTGATATTGAAGAAGGAGACCCTCTCCCTAGTCTCCGTTATAGGATCCAAATATGCACAAATTGAGTCTAGAGCCACGAGATCATCAATAAATCTCATTAGGACACTTTCAATGAAGACTCTCTGTTTCACACAATGTGGAAAGAGAGATTATATCTTGAGTCCTACGCATTATCCTTGTGGTATTGCCAGAACATCTGAGTGATGTGTTTACATATTCACAATGAAGATGGAAAGCCTTCTGGAGCCAACATCAAACAAGCTCCTGGTAGGTGGCGTGTGAGATCTATTATACAGATCAACCATGTGACAACTGAACAGAAACAATGGGGCGATTCAATCTCTTGAATCAAACCTGGTTCAGGTTATGGATTGACGGATACCTTTGAAAAACCGGTCTTTGTGCTTAAAAACTCTTTTCTCTAGCACATCGACTGTGTACTCGTTTTTTTTAAACCTAAAGGTATTTTTATGATTGATAATTGATTTTCAATAAAACCTTCGTTGTATTGCAAAAACAATTTCTATTGAGCAATACACGATTGTTTTTCAAATCTCTTTTCATCAATCAGTGGACTTAAAATTCGCTGGTTCACTCACTCCGTGTTGTCTTCTTTGAGATGTTCCGGTTTGAGAACAGCTAGAACAGCTGTGAAACCCTGTCAAGGAGATTCTTAGGAATCCTACCTGATCACAGGCAGTACTTGTACTGATCAACGGGGAACCGTGGGCCGTGTACCTCAATTCAACGAAAGTGATCAAAGACACTTTCGTGCGATTTATTGCTAACTGTTGTATGCAGGTACGCCCGACGCTTGCAGCTGATCAGAATGGAGCGGTCAATCCATAGCCGCATGCTCACTTAACACATTCAACTCAAAGAAATCATGATTAGTGCATCAATGACTCTGATATTTTCACACCAAGCTTCTGCTACGCTGCTGCCAATATCATGATTCAACAAAAGCTTCCGCTACTCTGATGTGAAGATTTCATGATCCAGAATGTGAGCATGTCGGTCCTAAAGTCACAACATCACATAATACCAACACCACAAAGGATGTCTTAGAGATTTTTGATAGCTGATGATCTCAAATGATGGCTCAAAATTATTATCACGTGGATTAGTAAAAGACCTCCACTTGAAGTAACCAAACATGCAATGTGAAGAATCAATGACTACGAGCTTAGGAGCAAAGGACTACATCAAGAATGCAAGATCAATTGTTAATGTATTATCTGGTTGTATTCAATGTGTTTTTGGTACATGATTGAGGTGACCTCCCTTAGGGGGAGATTGTTAGGAATTAGAAATTCCCGGTATTAAAGAGTCGGTCACCTCAAGTATATGTAATCGTTAGAAAGCTCGTAGTCGTAGTTCTATTAAGTTAAGTAGTAATTTAGTTAAGTAACACCGTGGAGGACGGACGGGTCTTTACCCACTGTATGCCTGATCCACAGCCCAAAGTGTGGCGATTTATGTAAGACTATAAATACTCTCTACCTTCCAAGGTAGAGAGTTGGAGCTCATAATAATATCTTTCATTTTCTCTCACTAAGTTCCCAACCTCTAACTCTTTCTCTCTCTAAAATATCATCTTATACGCCACCTTCTGCTTATGGTTTGATGTGTATGTGAAAAGTTATATCTTACAAATACCCAAAACAAACATGCTTTGTGTGACTAAATGTTACAAAAGGCCACACAAACATAAAATTTAAGTGGCCATTGGATGATCAATAGTCACACAAAACACACATTTCTTCACTTGAAACACCATATGGTCACACTTATTAACACTTTTAGCCACTTTATGATAAATTGTATGTGACTAAATACCCAAAACAAACATTCTTTGTGTGACTAAATGTTAGAAAAGGCCACACAAACATAAATTTGATGTGGCCATTGGATAATCAATAGTCACAAAAAATACACGTTTCTTCACTTTAAACACCATATGGTCAAGTTTGTTGCATTTATTGTGCTGTTAATGAAAATGTGGGTTTGTAGGTGATGGCTTTTATAGTTACATTGATATGCACACACATTAACACTTGTGCAACACCACAATATACTAAACTTGGATAAATCCAAACTAATTATATATATGAAGAACTCTTTAACAACGAGTACTTGATTGTTAATGCGGAATCTTAACAACAAGCAAGAAGAACACAAATACTATTTCACTAATAAACTTATTTTATTAATATTTCTATTCGTCTAAGTACAAGTTCATTTCACTATACTTTAGGGTTCCTTTATAAACTTAGGAAACCTAGTATACAAAACGTGTAGAAGGATATAGATATCTCTTCCTAAGATATCTGTACGCGTACATATGCCTTCCCTAAACTCTAATAAACTATTATGTTTTTCATAAACAGAACTAACTACGAATACTACCAGACTTAACTGTTATACTACCAGTATTATTGCTGTTGAGCTTTTGATTCAATTAACCTCAAAAGCTGATAGCATGCATCATCCTTTCTTTCACCAAAAAGCTTCTTCTCAAGCATAGCCTTGGAAATACTGTTTGGAAGTGGATACTCCACTTCTGTAAGCATATAAAGAATTGCAGTTTCTAATTCCAAACAGTGCACCTGACAAGTGTGGAAATATCTCCATCTGATCACTTGTTCTTGACAGACCAGCTTCCACATTTCATCATCAGCATCTGGTGTCTCAAACATGGTATTCAAGTCACCCCAAAGGACTCTTTCATATTCCTCTTCAGGTCTCTCGTCACCATGCTTCTCCATCATCAGCTGGTACATGGTCTTCAAATCATCCCTGGACAAATCACTCAATAAACCAGGAAAGTTCACATATATAGTGTCTGTGTGATTTTCCCTTACTATCAGGTAAACTACCTTTTCCCATTTTTGATGATCTGAACCTTTGCAATCTTAGCAGGAAGTGCTGAACCTGTAGGAATGGAGCCCATGGTAAACTCTTCGGATGACGGTTCATCAACCTTATCCTTCATGTACTCTTCCACTTCCTTCTTAACATTTGTCTTATCCTTTTTCACTCCTTTCTTTCCAGTGGATTTCTTCCTTGTCATATTCAAAACTAGTTGCTTAACCTCAGCTTCCTCCTCTTTCTTTACAGTTTTTGGCTTATCACCAAGTTTTTCAGCTTCAACAACCTTTTCAGTCTCTGCAATCTTGTGCTTCTTAGCATCTTTTGGTTGAAGATTGTAACCCTTCCTTTTAAGCGTTGAAGCTTCCAACTCTGAATCCATTGGAATAAAAATTTTATTTTGGTACATTACTTTTTCAAATTCTGCTTTTAGTTCATCATTCTTCAATTTCCTTAACTGGCTCAACTTCCAGGTAGGATTCCCTTGACTTTTGACATAGTGGATCACATAATCCCTTTGCTCAGCTTTGGTCAAGGATCTGTTCATCCTTTCTCTTTGTCTCTGCTCTCTGAGAAGCCTCTTCTTCTCATTAATAATCTCAACCAATTTACTTGCATAGTCTTCTCCGCCAATATCAGGAAGGATATCTCTGTTTACTAATAATCTTGCATTTATAGTATCCCAGTCTTCATCAGTGTAGAATTTGGCAGATTCCAGAACTTCAACTTTCCTTTTCATTTGTTCTTTAGTTAATTGTGGTTCCTCCTGCAGAGTTTTGGCAATCAGCTCATCATCCCTTGTTTGTTCTGCACGTTTAGCTTCTTCAGCCGCATCCTCTGCTTGAATCCTAGCAATCTCAGCAAAGCTAGCTTCCTCTTCTGCGAGTTGCTTTTTGGTCTTCACTGGCTCAGAAGATTCTTGCACTATTCCTTTGCCTTCCCTATGCACAAACTCCTCACCAGTACTACCTAGATCACTACCAGGATTAATATGTTCAGTACTTGTATTAACTTCAGCATCAAAGCCAGTATTAAAATCTTCATCAAAAGCAGATTTAATTTCAGCACCACCAGACTTATCGTTAGTAAAGTCACCAGACTTATCCACTCCACTAGAACTTGCAGCTTCTTTATCCAGTCTCTTCTTAAAGGATTTCTTGTGACTGAAATTCTTAACCAAGATTTCAGCTGCTTCCAATCCTTGAGGACTAATTTGAGTTTCCTCAGAGGATTCCTCACCTTCTGAGTCTGTAATGTCTATCCCTGTCTGTTTGAATTTCCCCTCCAATTTCTTAACTCTTTTGCGAGTAGTCCCCAGTGACTTCTTGGTCTTCTTCAATTTTTTCTCCAAGTCGTCAACCCTTGAAATCAGTTGTGGAACCAGTTGAAGTAGATCTTCCATAGATAAGGAACTGGGTTCTGCTGTAGTAGTGGGTGTTGGAGGTTGTGGTTGAGGAATCACTGGTGGTTCTTCCTTATGGACTGAAGGTGAAGGTGGTGGGGGTGTTGGTGTCCTCTGTTGAAACTCTGTTTTTTCAGGTTCAGATGTAGGTTGAGCCTGAGCTTCTGATGTAGCAGTAGGAGATGGAACAGATGTAGATGTACCTTCAGGGTCAGTAGCAACAGAAGGCAACATAGCAGACAAAAGTGGCTTGTGTGCCCCTTCAAAACCCCTTTTCATATTACCAAATATCTTTTTAGTGAAAGGGAGAGCAATGTAAGGATGTTTGCTTGCTGTTTCAACATTTAAGATCATTTGCAAAAATCTTGGGTACATCAAAAACTTTTTCTTATTCTTGGAATTAGCAACCATGGCATCAAAAATCATTTTTGAAAAATTAAAGAGTCTGCCAGTGGAGAGACAGACCAATTCAGAAGCAATATTGCTTCCAAATTGATCCCATCCACCACTTTTAGAGCTCATACAATGTAAAATATGATGCACAAGGAAACGCCATTGTGGCGTAAAATGACTCTTCCAAAAAGTGAATGTTCCATCAGTTGGATATCCAATCATTTCCAATCCCTGAAAGAGGTCATGATTTGCCAACATTGAAATCCCTGAGGCATCAGCCAATTGAAGCTTGCTTCTGACTGATTCCTCAGTGATTGAATACTCTAACGTATCAATAGTTGCATTTAACTCTAGTGTCCCATCAGCAATAGTTCTAGCAGTAGCAGTCTGCCAGAACTGTTTGACTAGGGAATCATAGATAGTTGGATTATGAGTAAGGGCATACCTGATATGACTACCCTTTAGAAAGTCCACTATCTGCTCAAATCTTGTGCTTTCAGCAGGCTTTTTGAGAAATCCCACTTGATTGTGCTTGTCTACAAACTTTAATTGTGCCATCTTTTATGTTAATTGAATTACTGGTAGTGCAGGGCAGTTTAGTGCTGGTGAGCAGACTTAATTGAAATAAAATAATTAAACTTTTAAAGATTAGGATAAAGTAATTAAAGGATAAATATGATTTCTAAAAATAAAAATTATCCATATAAATACTTCTGACCATCTAAAATTAGGTAACGGTACTATTTAAACAGTAAAAATCGTTTTTTATTTTTTGCACTACCAGACTAAAGAATGGTCAAACAGACTTAAAAATGACATCACCAGAATTAACTCTGTACTATAGCACATCAACTAGCACATCTTCCATACATCTCCAATCTGTGAGAATTCTTTCTTTTCAACATATCCTTAAACAAAAAAATATACCTAACAGATTTAACTAATATTAAGTCTTGTATTATAAACATAAATTCTTAAAAAAGTACAAAAAATTGAATGTCTATATTCTTTAAAAGAGTGAAATATGATAAAGGTAGAGTGTGACAACTTGACCATAACATGGTTCACTTGGACTTTCGTATAACAACACCTCCACAGTCGGTTCGATAGTAGTCAGTTCGTGATTCGTTACCCAAGTCACGTCGATCCACACGTGGCAATATGTTATCATTGTGCTGGTGAATGACGGTACTAAATTCCTCATCGGCTTCGTCATACTTATCTTTGTAATTCTTGGGAGGTGTCTAAACACAATAGACAATTTTTTATCTACCTGGTCTTTCGCATAAAACACTTGTCGTGCTTGTGCGGCTAATATGAACGGATCAACCTTGTGGCCTAAACTATTCAGGTCAACCAATGTATACCCAAGAGTAGTATCGCGTTTCACACCACCAGCTTCGTGATTAACCCAGTCACATTTGAAAAGAGGAATTTGCATGTAACGGTAATCTAGTTCCCATATCTCCTGTAAAACCCCATAATAATATGCTTCTCTTGTGGTTGCAACTTCTTTAGATATGTGGATATCTAATGCCTCAACACTAACCCCACTGTTCTGGTAAACTTTGCCTTCATGATCTTTCATACGAAAAGTATACCCATTGATGTGATATGCATCGTATTTCACTACGGTGGCGCGTGGTCCATAGGATATCCACCTTACAGTTTCTGATACACTTTCTTTGTCGATTTGTAACTCTCTCTCAACCTGAATTTCATTAGAAGTATATATTAGCTCAAAACAATAAGTACACCAAGTTTCAGATCAAAATGAGCTGAGAAATAAGGTTTAGAAAGGGTATGTTGAGTAACATAAGATTAATTACTTCTTTGCGTAACCACTTGGCAAAAGATTTGTTGTGCTCATTCTCCAGAAAAGCTATTCGTTTACCCAGGTTTTCTGCTTTCAAAACTTGCTTGTGTCGCCTGAAATAACGTGTTTGATTATTATATTTGATACATCATTTAATTTTCAGTAACGAAATAGACATGTGTTAGTAAGACTTACTCGATATACGGTAAAATTTCATCTATATTATTTATTACATACAAATGTGCTTTCAGAAATAGTTCCGCAGAAACTTCAGTTGATTTGCCGGCCGACAATGGCTTTCCTTCCTCATTTTCATATGTTTCATGTTTATCAGGTGGGATACCAACAATTTTCATGGACTTATGATATTCGCTAAAAAACTCTATTGTTTCTTCCGCAATAGTCTCCTCAGCAATGCATCCTTCTGGTCTATTTCTGTTCCGCACATGTCCTTTAATAACCTTCATACATCTTTCGAATGGATACATCCACCGAAAGCATATGGGACCGCATAATTTTACCTCCCTAGTTAGGTGCACATTCAAATGTATCATAATATCAAAGAATGATGGAGGAAAGAACTTCTCGAGTAGGCACAGTGTCACTACCAGTTCTGCTTGCATATTATCTAGTTCTTGCAATATTATTTCTTTGCAACATATTGATTTAAAGAAAAAGCAAAACCTGATAATAGCATATCGTGTGGGTGGGTGCATTATTGAACGTATTCCAATTGGCAGAAACTCTTGCATTAGCATGTGATAGTCATGCGATTTTAGGCCAATGAGCTTCCTATCCTTTAGGCTGACCAAAGAAGAGAAATTTGAACAATAGCCTTGTGGTACCCTGATGTTGTGTAAAGTTTCTCAAAAAATATCTTTTTCAGCATTCGTTAATGTGTAACCTGCTGGAGGTAGTGTTTTTTTGTCTTGTTCTTGCATAGCAAACAACTATTGTTTTACCCCCAACTCAGCCAGATCCAATCGAGCATTCAGTCCATCTTTCGTCTTTCCTGGAACATGTAGCAAAGTTCCGACGAGACTCTCAGCAACATTCTTTTCTACATGCATAAAATCAATACAATGTGGAACATAATTATGCCTCCAATACCTAAGTTTTCGATACCAAATGTTGAATTTCTTCCAATACACACCGTTTTGTCCGTTTACTTAGCTTGAACTACCCTATACTTCTGTTATGTTTCTTTTCTGCTTTTGAATCTTCCCACCTCTACCTCTCGTATCTTCTTGGTTTTCTGATGCATTATTGTTTGTTCGTTTTCCTTTTCCCCACTTATTTTCAATATGTTGTACCTCGTTGTATATTTGTTCCCCGGTCATTGGGTTTGGAGCCGGGAGAAATTCTTGTTGTCCATTAAATGCCTTCCTTTGCCTTCTGAACGGATGGTCATATGGTAGATATCGTCTGTGACCAACATAACTTTGCTTGGATGAGGCAGAAAGTCTAACACAGTTTGTATCTTTCCCACATACTACGCAACCTTTGAACCACTGTACGGGCAGCCACATAATGTACCAAGTGCAGGGTAATCATTTATTGTCCATAACACAACGGCACGTAGATTAAAGTTATCTTTTGTGGATGCATCATATGTAACAACCCCTGTATCGAATAAGGTTTGCAGATCATCAACAAACGGTTCTAAAAAAACATCGATATCATTTCCCGGGTATCCCGATATTAATACCGAAAGCATGATAAACTTTCTTTTCATACACAACCATGGAGGAAGGTTGTATATGACCGTTAAAACTGGCCATACACTGTGATGCCTATTTCCTGAGTTGACGTCAACCCCATCAGCCGATATTCCTAGCCGTAGATTTCTTGGATCTTCAGCAATTTCGGGGAATTTTTCATCTATGGTACGCCATGCCTTTGAATCTGCGGGGTGACGTAACACACCATCAGTTATCCTCCGTGTCGCGTGCCATCTTAAATCCTCTGAAATACTTTCTAGCTTAAATAGTCGTTGCAGTCTTGGTATAATTGGAAAGTACCACATTACCTTTGCTGGAATGTTTTCGTACACTTTCTTAGTCTTATTATCCACCTTCCATCTTGATATCCCACAAGTTCGACACGCAGTTAAATCCTTGTCACCCTTCCAGTAAAGAAGGCAGTTGTTGATACATACATGTATCTTTTTGTATCCTGATCCCATCAATTTCAAATAATTTTTGGCTTGATAAGTTTTTTCCACCATTTCGTTACCAGCAGGCAGCATCTTCTTTAACAATCCTAGTAATTCAGTAAAGAACTTATCAGAACATCCGTACTTACCCTTCAAGTTGAGTAGTTTAACTATTGCGGACATCTTTGTGAAGTCAGGACATCCTGCGTAAAGAGGCTTCTCTGCGTCTAATAATAATTGTTGAAACTTGACAAGATCATCCTCATCAAAATTATCTTTTGTAGCATTAACCATTTCTACTGTTGCTGGGGCATCTGTTGGAATATCTGAAGCAAAATCCGTGTTGTCAACAAACTCTGTTGTAGCGTTAACAGGTGTTTCGGTACTTATTGATGACTCATCCTTCTCTCCATGTTTAGTCCAGTTTAGGTAGCTTAGATCAAACCCATTGCTGAATAAATGGAACTGCACTTTCTCAACTTGATGCTCTATGTGGTTTAAACAATCTGTACACGGACATGGCATTGAAAGATCATTTTTCTTAACTCGTGGGTCGATGTTCCCCATCTTCCGCAAGTTATGTACTGCATAATCAATAAACGCTGCTACTCCATCAACATAAGATTTGTTGGTCCTATTAGTTCCTATCCAAGACTTGTCCATGTTTATAAATGTGTCCCACTTATCCGAGCAGCAATGTTTATAAATGTAGTCCCTGCAGGCATGTTAAAAAGACAGTCCAAGTTATTGAAGATTGTACAAGACAACATCAAACTTCAATTGATGATCTTAAAAGTTAAAAAAGACACTCCAAGTAATGAGGATAGCTCAAAGATTGAATGTCGTATTGAATTATGCTAAGAATTGAATAAAGTCTAATGAAACAGTTCCTAAAGGGATGTTTGGGTCAATGAAAAATAAGAAATTAACTAGCTAAATTATGGTTCCATGTTCATGTGGTAACAGGCTTAACAGGGTTTCTTAAATTTTTTAACCAATTAACTATCTAAATTTAACAAGAAACTGACATAATTTACAAGAGGATATCTCGAAACCAATGTTCAATTATAATAGGCTTAACAGGGTTATTTTATGTGTTAGAACGATGTGTACAAAAGGAAGATAACAATACTTACCAGTGGTGACGGGACTGGTGGGTCTATGACGGGAGAGTTGTGGTGGTGATGGGATTTGTAGTGAGATGAGAGGGAGGTGTGGCGGTACAGGAGGAGGAGGAGGAGGAGTTAATTTTTGCAATTAGTTTGAAATGCCTTGATGCAAACTTTGGGGGGAATAAATTTAATTTGTGGGGGGAATTTTAAATTTGCTTAAATTTTTGAAAATTTTTCATATTAGTTTAAAAATGTTTTTTAATTTTTTAAATTCTTTGGGACAATTCGGACAATGGTGTACTTGTACCTTGGTATTAAATCGATCAATTAAAGAATAAAAAGTAACTGGGTTTGTAGGGAAATCCTTGACAAAGTAA
>BPTQ01000004.1:55731671-55748138 GCA_019973895.1 Chrysanthemum seticuspe | reverse complement strand
CAAAAGAAACATGCTTTGTGTGACTAAATGTTAGAAAAGGCCACACAAACATAAAATTCATGTGGCCATTGGATGAGCAATAGTCACACAAAACACACATTTCTTCACTTAAAACACCATATGGTCACACTTATTAACACTTTTGGCCACTTTATGATTAATTGGATGTGACTAAATACCCAAAAGAAACGTGCTTTGTGTGACTAAATGTTAGAAAAGGCCACACAAACATAAAATTCAAGTGGCCATTGGATGATCAATAGTCACACAAAAAACACATTTCTTCACTTAAAACACCATATGGTCACACTTATTAACACTTTTAGCCACTTTATGGTTAATTGTATGTGACTAAATACCCAAAACAAACATGATTTGTGTGACTAAATGTTAGAAAAGGCCACACAAACATAAAAATCATGTGGCCATTGGATGATCAATAGTCACACAAAAGACACCTTTCTTCACTTGAAACACAATATGGTCATACTTATTAACACTTTTAGCCACTTTATGATTAATTGTATGTGACTAAATACCCAAAACAAACATGCTTTGTGTGACTAAATGTTAGAAAAGGCCACACAAACATAAAATTCAAGTGGCCATTAGATGATCAATAGTCACACAAAAGACATATTTCTTCACCTTAAACAACATATGGTCACACTTATTAACACTTTTTGCCACTTTATGCTTAATTGTATGTGACTAAATACCCAAAACAAACATGCTTTGTGTGACTATACAGTGTTTATGGTCACTAATACGAATTAATCCAACAAAATTTGTACCTAATTAGTCACACATGTTACGGTTTTGGTTACTCTTTTGCAATAGAGACTAAAAAAAAGTCAAACACGTGACCATAGGGTACCTATGGTCGCGCGACCTTTAGTCACACACGGCCGAAAAAACATGTGTGACTATATGTATATCGTCACACATATTCGGTGTGGCCAAATCCACTTTTTGTTCTAGTGAACACTGATTTGATGGTTGTAGAAAATTTACAAAAATAGCCTAAAAATATATTATCAAAGAACACCAATCAAAGCTTTAAATCCCAAAGTTTCAACAATTTTTATCCAAAACTCACTGAATTAAAATTCCAAAAAGATCAGTTAATAAGACTGATATAACACTTTTTGACTTTTTACTCAGATATGAAATTTGACTTTATTAAATTTTGATCCTTAAACACAGATTGTAAATAATGATTTCTGATTAAATGAAGCTAAAATATGCTAACCTATATTACTCTACACTATCTGATATGCAAATGAGAACAAGATAAATGTGATTTTGACTTTCAATGTTCTAAGATGC
This sequence comes from Chrysanthemum seticuspe, assembly GCA_019973895.1. Taxonomy (NCBI): domain Eukaryota; kingdom Viridiplantae; phylum Streptophyta; class Magnoliopsida; order Asterales; family Asteraceae; genus Chrysanthemum; species Chrysanthemum seticuspe. The sequence goes on along the minus strand of BPTQ01000004.1, from coordinate 55,746,809 downwards.
AAACTAAGTCTCTAAATGAATTCAATAGACCCAAGTGAAGCTAAATTGACTGAGCTTGTCCTCTAAACCAACCTTTAGCACAAATTTGCTATTTGTTCCAATCACACCTTTAGGATTGATATGCAAATAAACTAGACTAAAATCCAAACGTAAACCAACTCTAACCTTGATTCAGATTCTAATTATGATTATAAGCCTAAAATAATGCACTTATATGAGCTTGAACAAACAACCAAGCACTTATCCTAAATTATGCAGACTATACTAAAGTGAATACAATATTCAGCAATGAGATTTGATAAAACAGATGCTAAGCAGATATTAACTACACAATTTAACAACTATCAAACAATTATAAGCACCAATTAACAACTATACTACTGTTAAAAAGGATTTAAACAAATTGATGAACTTACATAGGTCCTGCCACTATGGCATGCTATTGAGAAGCAATAAACCACTATCCTGTATCTATCACCAACCCAAAATCAATCCAATTCAACCCAATTCCAGATCCATGACAGCAATTTAAACCAAATCACTTCTGATTTCTGCAAATTTGACTTAATTTGACTTATATGTGTTTAGAATGTAGAATCTGAGTAAGACCTTAACAAGCACTTATAAAGCTATAGTTAAGCTTATAAGAACTTATGTTAACACAAACATAATCAGAACTAAACTTGAGAACAATTTTAAGATATATATATATATTTTTAATTTTTGAAGTATTTTTATATTTTTATTTTTTTGTGATTTTTGTTTAGAGACTCATAAAAGCTGAAAATTAATTTGTAACAAGCTAAAATGACTACTGGAAGGAACTTTAAGCTATAACAATCATAAAAACAGAAATTAAATTTGAGATGAGAATTAAAGCTAAAACAATTTTATTAATAAGAACTTGATTACAAGGTAAATTCAAATACAGAAATTTAAACTAAAACATTTAAAATAACAATAAACTAAATTTACTACTCAGAAACTACATGCCTTTACACTGTGAATTACAAGGGTTTATATAGGAGAGCCATAGAGCTTGGGAAGAATCCAGAAGGTGTAGTTGTGCTTTCTATGAGTCGATTTCAAACATTAGATCAGTTCCTCACATCATCCCATCAATCACAGCCTTTGATTAGACATCTCCACGCATCATCAACCAATCAGAGGCTAGCAATGACACACGGATTGATGACTTGGCATTCCATGTGTCAGGCGTGTCAGTGTAAAGTACCATTGTACCCTCAATTTTAGTTAATTTGGTCAATTGATGTCATGGGCAATTTAGGGTTTATATTTCAGGGTTAAGTGGGAATTGGGGGTGAAAGTTGGCGGTAATATTTTTTAGTAATAAGTTATTATTGTTTGACCTTCGTTGACCGAAGGTTTAAGTGGGAAGGGTTGTTTGACCGGGAAAGGGGAGGGTTGACCTGGGCTTATGGATTTGGGCTTTGGGGATTGTATGGGCTAAGGATAAAATGGTTTGGACTTGGACTTAATTAGTAATCCGAACATGGTTCAAGGGACTAAACATGTAAAATCTAAAATTCCAAGAACCAAATCTGCCAATTCTTAAAAGTATTCCCAAGGGTCATTCTTGTCACTTCCAAATAATCCAAAGACCAATATTGCAAATTCTGAAACTCCAGGGGTATTTCTGACAATTGCTGAAACTTGAAGGACTAATTTTGCCAATTCTTTAAAGTTGATCCAATCTTTCATAAATCATCCTTTCAGCATCAAAATCTTCACAATCACTCATTTCTGATTCCCCGGCTCAGCTTTTGCACTCTTTTCCTTCTCGTGCTCGGTTTTTGTCTGATTTGTCTTTCTTTTGCGTGTTTTGTCATATCCGTACCTGCACAAGCATAAACTCAAGAAACCAACAAATGATAGGAATAACGGCTCTTTCTTGGTTATTTTGGGTCTATTTTGGTGAATAAAAGGTATGTGTTTGTGCACATACCAGCCACCATTATAAATGAACAACATACTTAGTAAAACAAATAAGTATAGTTGCAATGATTAATCACATATGTTGTCATTTCAAACTTTGTATTATGCAGTTCATATTCAGTTAGACTTGTTGGTCATTGGTCCACGGTAATAGTGGTCAGTTAATTTAATACATAATAGTGCACCCACCGTCCCAATTATGGTGATCAAATAATTCAATACATATGATCAACAATCAAGCATTAGTTGCAATGATTAATCACATGTGTTGCCAATTTTTCTTAGAAAGGAATGTAAAAATGTGTGTTTTGATGTGTTTCTTTTATAAGCAATGGAATAACTTTTTAATATTTTGTAATGTAAGGAAGCCATGTTTATAAACTTCTAAATTTTGTAAGAAGCTGACACCATCTTCTCCACTTCCTACAACACAACTCATAGCCAAAGATGGCATATAAAGTTTCGTATAGAGTTCCACAACAATTGTCATTGTAGATTCATATATGCTTTGGTCTAGTAAACACTATGAATACTATAGTTGACATTGCGGCCTATTGATCATATTAGTAGACTCTAATACATCTATGTTCTAATTTTATAACTTGATCATATATATAGTGACAATATATGTAATCTCATATGGTACCTTGAACCACAATACTTCTCGTTACATTAGTAGAAATACTACTAGTATATGATCTCATATTCTTTTCGAATTGATAAAAAGTGCGTGCCACATGGTCTAAAGAGTGTAATGATCTTTATGTGCTTCTTTAATGGGAAATACATGACATACTTGTGATACTACACAACGGAATTTACGAAAAGATTCCATAAGAACATAATGTAACAACAACGGCTCTAACCATTTCCTTGGTTGTCCAGTTGTTGCCGAATCAGTATCTGACTCAAGACCTGCCTGTTGTGGCTCGTGGGTTATGCTAATTGCCATTGTGGTGCGCCATCAAGAAACGTTGAGCAATAATTTCCTTTTTCACTTCTAAAAATCTATCTCAATAGTTATACGACACAAATAATTATCTAATTGGTAACAATCCATTACTATAATTCTAATTTAATACTTGTGAATCCCATTCAAATGACCTACCGCATATATCTATGCTCTAATGACAGATTAAAAGAATTGAGATAAGCAAGAGAACATCTAGAATGTGCAACCAACATAAATTTCACTCGTAGTAGATTTATATGTTAAAAGTTATATCTAAGAATCTAATGACTTCGCCAGTCAACATAAATTTCACTTGAAGTGGCAAATTTAAATGTAATGAGTTATATATGAGAATCTAAAAGACTTTGCTGATCAATTTATTTTACCTCAAATGCTAATAGGATTCTGGGATCAATTACAACAAATACTTGGTTTTTGAAGAGTAATTCATCTTGTCTACCATGACGACAGTAATTTTCACCTCTGCAAGAGGCAGCTTTTGACAAAATTTGCAAAACGCTCATCAACCTGCACTTAGCTTTTCAGAATGTAGAGCTCTTTGCAAGGTAACCCAATATTTTTTTCTCCAGCTTCTTGAAAAGTAGTCACCCATGCCAATACAATGTGAACTTGGACTTGACATTGAAGAAGATACATGTAATTGTTAGCAGAATGTTTATAGGGCCTAGCCCATTTGTATTTGTATTCATACCTAGGCCCATTATACTTGTATTTATTCATATCGATTGTACACTGTGACACATACAATTCAATACATGGTTCATACTTGTATTTATTCATATCGATTCTTCCTGCCGCCTCTTCACCTCTATATGCCATCACCATGACCAACGATTCACCACCTCCATCCACCCCTACTCTCACACTAGTTGAGAAACTATATGCCATCAACAAACTTCATCATGTCGTCCCAGTCAAACTCAACATTGATGAGTTAAATTACTCATCATGGTGCTATTTTTTCAAAATCCATTGTAACAACTTCGGTGTCCTAAAGCACATTGAAGGTACTACCACTAGGTCTTCTACATCCATCCCACCAATGGAAGAAAGGCTCATTGCCGATTCCATAGTGAAATCATGGATCATTCTAACACTTGCTCCCGCCTTACAAGGACGAATCATCAAAGAAAATCCCCCAACGGCTAAAGTGGCTTGGGAACTCGTTAAGAAAATCTTTCAAGACAATAAACGTACACGTACCGTTTCTTTAAAAGGTGAGGTGCGTGTCATTCAAATGGGAGATCTTAGTGCCAATGCTTATTTTCGAAAAATTGAATCCATTGTCACATGATTAACCGATCTTGGTTCACCGATGTCGGATGATGACATCTGCTAAATATATGCATCAGCCTCCCAATTTTCGGGATCCTCGACATCCCGATCATGTTTGTCTATTGCAGAGGTCTTTATATGGGCTTAAACAAGCCCCTCGTGCCTGGTTTCAGAGATTTGCTGCTTATGCTGCTCGTGTTGGGTTTCATCACAGTAGGTGTAACTCCTCGCTTTTTATTTATAGACGGGCCTTGGATACGGTTTACTTGTTATTATATGTTAATGATATTGTTTTGACTGCATCTTCATCCATACTTCTACAGCAGGTCATTACTTCCTTACACACGGAGTTCTCCATGACAGACCTTGGTCCTCTTAATTATTTTTTGGGTGTTTCTGTTACTCGTAATACTTCGGGGATGTTTCTCTCCCAAAAGAAGTATGCTACCGAGGTTCTTGAGCGTGCTTCTATGCTTAATTGCAATCCTTGTCGAACTCCGGTAGACACATACACCAAACTTGCGGCTGATGGTGATCCTGTTTCCGATCCCACTTTATACCGTAGTCTTGCAGGTGCTTTGCAATACCTTACTTTTACATGACCAGATATATCTTATGCAGTGCAGCAAGTTTGTCTCTTTATGCATGATCCTCGGGAGCCACATTTCTCTGCTCTCAAGCGGATATTGCGATATGCTCGGGGGACCTTGGACTATAGGTTACAACTTTATTCGTCGTCCACATCGTCCTTGGTTGCTTACTCAGATGCTGATTGGGCAGGTTGTCCAACTACTCGTCGTTCCAGTTCAGGCTATTGCATTTTTCTTGGCAACAATCTCCTCTCGTGGTCCTCCAAGCGTCAGTTTACTCTTTCTCGGTCTAGTGCTGAGGCTGAGTATCGAGGTGTTGCCAATGCTAATGCTGAGACTTGTTGGTCACGTAATTTGTTACGGGAGCTTTATACACCACTTTCCACAGCTACATTGTTTATTGTGATAATGTGAGTGCTGTTTATCTCTCTCCCAATCCCATGCAACACCAACGCACGAAGCATATAGAGATTGACATTCACTTTATACGTGATTTGGTTTCCACCGGTCATGTTTGTGTTCTCAATGTTCCCTCCAGGTACCAGTATGAGGATATCTTCACCAAAGGATTACCTACCGTGCTGTTTGACGAGTTTCGCTCCAGCTTGAGTGTTCGTTCCTCTCCCGCTCAAACTGCGAGGGGCTGTTAGCAGAATGTATATAGGGCCTAACCCATTTGTATTTTGTATTCATACCTAGGCCCATTATACTTGTATTTATTCATATCGATTGTACACTGTGACGCATACAATTCAATATACGGTTCATACCTTTAATAGTAATCACGTTTCTCAAATTCTTGGTTGCAGCGATCACATTACCATGTTGAGTCCCCTGATTTGGTTACTTTCTTGTTGCACTGTCGGTCTCCGGTTTATAACGGGCAGGCAGTGTAACAAAATTTGTCAATTTTGAGGAAAATTTACAGTTGCTTTACAGTGGTGACCCAATCTGGTTTATGTGCTCTTCCAAGCCCTTCTTCCTTGATCTGTGAGACTTTTTACGAATTTCATTTTTTGATATGATTGGCAAATCTCGTGAGATGGACTGAGAAGCTAAATCTTTGTTGCATCTATCAAAGCAAGCTCTCATATTGTTGGCCTCTGAAGAATCTGGATCTATGAATAGTTGAGTGGACGAAACAGTCCCGTCTTACGTACGTCGTTGATGTAATAGCTAAAAACATCTAAATCAACTAATACATAAGCACAAAGAGTAAAAAAGATAACCATTTACTGTGTTTATAATGGAACTTGTGAGTATATTAGGTTGTTATATTCTATTCATTAACAACCCTAGATAAGCTGTTAACAGGTCTTGCATCTACATCTCTAGGATCGAATGATCAAGAACAACCATCATGTGTAATCATCAAACAAAGGAACAATAAGGAAACAAGAGAGATTGGGGTGATACTCAGTTCTTTATATTCCTCTTTATATCTTTCTGCTGCAAACACAGTTTTTGTCCCAAACTTCTGTAAACACTCCGGTGTTAATCCGATTCAGCAATTGGAAAAGCAAGACAATCGAAGATAAGCAAGCAACATAAGCGTCTCACTGCACTAATATACAACATATGAAATAAAAAATGAAAATTTAAAACTCTACATGCATGTATTACCGGAAAAAAGCATCACAACAATTATATTTGAACACCTCCGGATATATATGGGATCAGGGACGGAATCAGGACCAAATATGATCGGGTGCACAAATTTTTTTGAACCATAATATAGAAACACATTTCGATTTAGAGGGGTCATTTAAAATGCATTTGCGAAAAAACGATGTTTTTTATAAAACTAACACTACATCGAAATAATTCATAGGTGTCCCGGGCACCCACGGGACACCCCTTGGCTCCGTCCCTGTATGGGATCAATACAAAGTGAGTACGATGATAGTGCTTACTCGATTTGTTTTCCTATTTGTTTATTTTCTTTACACTATAACCAATCTTCTTTTTTAAGACAAAGAATGCATGCTTGGGCTAGGACAACTTCACTTGAGTCATTCATTACAGTAGCGGCTTGAGAATGACGAAGATCAAGTCTAGAATATGATATGATGCTCTTGTCGAAGTTTCTTTTATAAGAGTCATAGTCTTCAGTCTCGATAACCTCTCGCAGTCTGAATAAGAAAAGAAAATTACAAAGTGACCATGGTCTTATAAACTTGTGCTTATGAAATACTTATTAGCTGAAAACTCCATTAAACACAAATCCACTTAGTAAAATCGTGTTGGATATTAATGTTGATACGCTTCTAAAATATACACAGTATCTTGAATACTCGCCAAGACCTTTGTAATGGAGTGTTTGGATAGACATAAGCTCACAAGCTTGTACATTTTCAAAAAGATTCATCCGAAGAGCTGATGCTTAATATCTTATTTCTCCTTCGAAAAAGTTATTAGCTAATGAATTCACCCAAAAAACATTGTAAATCATTGCAAGATATTATTAGTTTACTTTGCTATTATAAATAACGTTATAAGTGATAAATTCATGTTTATTAGCTGACCAAGGTTCGGTTTGGTTTTTGGTCCAAAACTTTGGCATAGTCAACATGTGCCGTGATTTATAACGACCAAAACTTTGACATGCTGACATAACCAAATGTAGAAAAATGGATGAGCATGTCAATTTGGGTAATATGGCGTAAAGAGTTGTGGTCAGATAGGCTACTTTTTATTACAACATGACAGCTTGGTTGACTCGCAATGGCTAGTCGGTCACTTGTGAACAAACACTAAACAAAGCGGTTACATAAGCTTATCTCTATAATGAAGACATAAACTTAAGGGCAAATTGTCTGAAAAGGCATCGAACTTGTCACATTTTCTTTTTGTGGGCATCGAACTTTTAAGTAGCCCTAAACTTGCATAATTTTTCTTTTGTAGCCTCTAATCAGAAATTAATTACATAAATTTACATAAATCATCCCTGTGGCTCTAAACAATTACACCGTTCATCCTTGAGTCAATTACATAAAAGGTCCCTGTGGCACTAATAATTTACACATTTCGTCCTTATAGCTATAAACTTAAACTAATCCAGGCAGCCACCATCCACCGCCTGCCGCCACCATCCGCCGCCTGCCGCCACCATCCAAAACTTGTGTGCTCCCTGTCGTGGGTCTCTTTGTGGTGAGTTTCGGTGTGGTAAATCTTCAAATAATCACCATTAACTAGCTTATACTTGGTGGCCAAAGTATAACATGCACAGTATATCTCGATATGCAACAGAAATCTTGATACTTGCATCAAAATGTTATCATTGATACTTGGCTACTTGCAATTCACTAGATGAATTTGTAGTGAAATTTTTTTTGAAGAATCTTTTTATACCCATGCTGTGAAAATTGCAACAAAAAAATGTCCGAAAGTTGTAATACAAATGATCCATTTGACAATTGTCATCTTGGTACATAATTCAAAGTTATTGCATTTAGGTACAAAAGATTCTTCAATTTGCATTTACAACCAAACATTTTACTAATCTAACCTAAACTAGATCAACCTATGGGATCCTAAGATATCTAAATAAGCACAATTAAGTCTAATGAGCACCAAAAAAAAAGGAAAAAAAAAAGACTTAGCTACTGATGTACTACTGTTGCAGTCTAAAACAGACCAAGGGGTCAATTTTTGAGCTTATTTTTGGATAAGCTACTCAGGGGATAAGCTCATGATGCTTGTTGGAACTTGAAACCCACCCAGCTGACTTGCTTTTGCCCCCATGTCTAGCTTCTAAGGAGCTTTTACAAGCTTGCCAAGAGCTTATGAAAATGTCTCAGTGGGCAGATTATGAGGTGCAGGGCAAAATCATTTCAAATAGATTAAAAGAAGCTCCTCGAAAGCCACTTAGAAAAATTTATAAAATTTTTCAAAAATGTGGACTGAAAAGATGAGCAACCAAACTTCTAAATCCCAAAATCTCGGGAAGATTGGATCAAAATTGAACAAATTAAAATTCAAAAACAAACTTGATTTAAAAGAAAGTTATGCAGTTTTGACTTTTTTCTCTTTTGAAGAACTTTGACTAAAGTGAGTCGTTGGTGATCTAAAATGGATGGAAATGTAATTATAAACTAAAATGAAGCTAGATTAATGCTAACTAACAACTTCTAAATCTAAATTTGTGATTATCCTACCTCAAAACTCAACTGTTCTAGTAACAGTTGAGATAAACCAAAAAATTGACTTTTACTTAAATTAGTTGTGAAAATTATGACTTGACTACTCTAAAATAACCTAATGCATGCTATCCTAAGTGATTTATCCTCTAACTCATTCTGAAACTAAGAGTTGTACCATTTTTGTTACTGAATTGAGAATTTGAAAATCAAAACTGATATTTTAAGACATGATACATCCAAATTAGATTGAAACTAGTTATTGCAATTTGAAATGAACACACTAGGACTGATCTAACAACAAATATTCAAATGTGCAAGCTATGTCAATACTACTTAAGCAAAACTGTCGAGGGAACTTACAAATGGTCCAAAGGCTTAAGTAAGGTATCAAAAAGCTTAACTGAACATCCCTATTGCTCCCATGAGCTCTAACCCAAGGCCATCGCCTCCGTTCTCCAAACGAACCCAAAACATTCCGTTTGGAAGCGACTCCGTTATCAGTCCCTTTGCCACCCACTTTTGTTCTGCGCTTGGTGATGATGAAGATGATGTTTTCTTCATGAACTTGTTGTTTGAATTTATATGAGCTTTGACTTGTATTGGGGGTAATCTTATCTTCGGTGTTGAGATTGTTGTTCTGGAAAGAGAGAACGTCAAATTACTATTACTATTACGACTAGGATTAAAAAAACCAATACAATTACCAGCAGCAGCAGCCGTAATCATCATTGTTATTAATATTATTAGGAATTTAGGGTTTGAATTTTAGGGGGAGGGAGGATAAGAAAAACAAGTAGAAGAACAAGAAGGTGGAGGATTTTCGGATTTGTATCTCTCTCTCTCTCCCAATAAAGTTACACAAGGATGAACGGTGTAATTGTTTAGAGCCACATGGATGATTTATGTAAAGTGAAAATTACTGTACTACCCAAAATCAAAATACCGTGTCTGCACTTACCCATCTTTCTTCTCAATATCAAAAATACCCATACATGTCGAGGATTATATTTTCGCTATATACACGACATGTACGTGTATGGCCACAAATCATTGTTGCAAATAAATGTGTAGCATCTCGTGTACAAAATGAGATACATACACGCATGAATCATTGTTGCAAATAAAGTGTAGCATCTCGTGTACAAAATGAGATACATACACGACATGAATCATTGTTGCAAATAAAGTGTAGCATCTCGTGTACAAAATGAGATACATACACGACATGAATCATTGTTGCAAATAAAGTGTAGCATCTCGTGTACAAAATGAGATACATACACGACATGGTTTTGTTTTCATTTAGGGGCATGTCGGGTACCAATCAGAAAACACACGAGATGTGACAAAAACATGCTCATGTCGTGTATACATGCATGAATATACACGAGATGGTAATAAAGACAAGCTTATGTAGGGTATACATGCATGAAAATACACGAGATTGGAATAAAGACAACTCATGTCGTGTCTAATGCATGAAAAATACACGAGATGGAAAAAATGTCCGGAAAACGTTAAAGGGTATAGAGGGTTTAGGGTTATCTCTTAGCGGTTTAGGGTTATCTTTTAGCATTGGGAAAGAGCAAATATTAAAAGGTTGATTTGATGATTCAATGTTATTGCAATAATGTTCTTGCAAATTAAAAGTTGATTTGATGATTCAATGGACTTCATTTAAAGCTTGAATATATACACGATGTCGTGTATCATTGTTCTTGCAAGTTCATTCAAACTACATCTTCTTCATCACATATATGAGGAACAATATACACGACAGCTTCTTCACTTTGTCTTGAAAGAATATACATCTTCTTCATCACCAATATACACGACATCTTGTTCATCATCGTATGGTGGTGGTTACATTGTGGTGCGTGAGTTTGGTGGTTTTGTAGTGGTGACGTTGAAGTAGTTTGTGAGTTTGGTGGTTTAGTTGCGGTTATAAAAAAGTGTTGGTGGTGCAGTGGTGGTGCTGTATGGTGGTGGATATGGCTATGAATATGGAAGGTCACCGGGTATTTCGCAATTTTTTTCCTTTACACTTGTATTTTTTTTTATTTGTTACGTACATGTGTATTAATATATGTTTATTTATTTAGGATTATCCTGCCCAAATTACATGTAGGAGTAGGTTATCCGTGATTAGTGCTATTAAAAGTATGATTGTGAACACCCGTAGGGAAACATTATTTAGAGATACATGTTTTGGTTGGTTGTTAGATTTGCCAAAAATGCAAGAGTCTGGCGTGTTAGTACATTATTTCATATGCCACCAAGTGCCATGTGTAGAGGGAGATACAAATATTGTTCCTCTGAGATATCGTGTACGTGATATTAATCGGGTGGGTGAGGTTGAGGTTCAGTTTGGTAGGGAGGAATTCTGTCTAGTTACTGGTCTAAGATTTGGAATAGATTTTAGAAAGGATTATGAAGTTGGACCTATTCCCTTTAGGAGACGAGTGTTCCCTTCGTCAACTGATTCTTCAAAAATAAAAGTTGGTGATGTGTTCCGTGCGCTAGACATTGAGTTGTTAAGCCGTTTGAGCGACGAAGATGCTGTTGGTCTTTGTTTGATAGCCGTGTTAGTGTTGGTGTTAAAAGGGACCGAGCTTAGGAATGTAGTCGACGATTTTGTATATAGGTTAGTGGAGGATATAAATGCATGGAATGTGTTCCCGCGGGGGTCTTACGTATGGCCAACCTTGTACAATTATCTTAAGGATGCAGCAAATAAGCGCAGGGCAAAGCACTTTGCCGAGGGGAGGGATCCTACTAAACTTCCTAAGTACAATTTGAATGGCTTTGTATGGGCCTTCAAGGTATGTGATATATAAATTTACAAAGTTCATGTATATGTATATCGTTAACAAATTTAAAACAAATTTGCCTTTTACAGACGTGGATATTGGAGTGTTTCCCTCATGGTGCGACCCCAAGGTTTTTTTGTCATAATCAGTTGTATCCCCGATCAATTGCGTGGAGCTATAGAAACGTGGTATATAGAGAGTCTATAGACCGGTTTTTGGATGACCAATTGAATGTGAGTTTCAAATATGACCTTAGTTTCTTACAATATGATTATAATTTCTTGTTGGTTTTTATTAATGTTGTGTATATTGTCCATGTTTTTTAAAGGTAAACCCACCTTTGATGAGGCTTATGCCGGATGACTATGAGCAAAATACCGAGTGGTGGGGTCAAAGTAGAGCATATTTTGCTGGGAATTCGACCTCAATTCCATTGAAAAAGCCTCCACTAAACGAACCTATTTACGATTCTATTACACCGGAAATTATACAACAGATGAAGGCACTTGAGGCGAAGTTACAAGAACATGACTTGAAGTTCAAACAGCTTGATCCACGATTTTTTGGTGGCGATTTTGCTGTAAGTAGCTTACGTTAATTTATTTATTGTTATTCAAAACACCTAAGTAGGTTTACGTGCTTTTATCTTTTTTATATTTAAATATGTTTGAAAATAACCAACTCTACATTATAATTTTTCATTCAGGGAATACCAAATGCCGACCGTCCATTTGGCGATCCACCGAATGACTCGTTCTTTGACGGTGTTCATGTACCTACACCGTCGTTAAAGTCTACTGGTCCATCATGGCTTCCCTCCACCGGACATACGGCTACCCGTATGCCACTTGGGTTTGGCTCTTTTGCCACGCCTGTTGATTATGAGGCAGGTCCATCTCACGCCTATGACGTAGGTGTCGACGTCCCGGTAACCTATTAATTACATAAAATATTTCATGGTTAATATTGTTATTAGTAATTATATTGATTTTTAAAATTTTTATTGTTTATTTTTTTTTAAGGATGCGATCGAGCGACCAAAGAGGGATTGTCGTCCGGGTAAATGTCTGCAATATCCTTACACCGAACAGGGGCCAACCACAATCTTGCCTAAGAAACGTGCCGCTAAGAAGACGCAAAAAAAGAGTACCTCGAACATTCTAGCGTTTAATTTGGAAGAACAAGCAGTTCATGAGTATAAAGAGTATGATGGTGGTGTTGCCTGTTTTGGTAGTCGTCGTGTCGGACCTGTTGCAGTTTATAATGTTGACCCTAATAAGGTATACTGGACCCTTAAAATTTATTAACATGAAGTTGCTAATTAACAATGTTTGATATTGTATTTTATCGTTTGTTTTTTCAGGTGAGGCGTGAGCGTTATGTTAGTTTGGAGGAATTTCTATTAAACCCATCCCCGATATACCTTGACTGCCATCCAAAGGGTTGGGTAGCAGAGCTTAGCTTCTTTCAACAACTACTTCCGGAATTATACAAGAACGGCACTGATCCAGGACAACCTGGTACAGTTGGTTGGCTGTCTGACGACGTAAGTATAGTGTTATATTTTTTTTAAAAGTTTACATTATATTAGTTTGAAGAACATAAAATGATTTAGTTTAATCTATTGACTCAGCAAATGAATTGTTGGGTTGAGCTATTAATAAGAAGAAGGCAAGATGGCGCGCCATGGACAGTATCGTCATCATGGACATCATCCACTTACCCCACAGAAAATGGTGGTAGTGTACCCATGCTTTCGATAGCTCCTTCGATTATGGGAACATTAGATGGTAGCATGCAGCCGTACCCTTCATGGGATCAAGTAACATGGGTAAGTAAATGTGTTTCAACCTATAATTAATTTTTCTCATAAATTACGCTTTACTAGTTTATTTAACTGTATATATTTGAATACATTTTCGACGCAGGTGGTGATGCCGATGAATGCAGGAGGGAATCATTGGGTCACAGCAGTTATTGATCTAGTGTCATCCACCTTTCTGGTTCTCGACTCTTTGCCTAGCACGGAGCGTAGTGATTATTTACGAGAGTATGTTCTAGAATGGACCGGAGTTCTTAACAAATGTTTAGAAGAGGTAGGACATTTCACAAGAACCGGACGTCCGCACTACAATTTCATATTCCGTTACAACAACCAAAAATATCCGATCCCACACCAAACTAACACTCACGATTGTGGAGTCATCACTTGTTGGCTCATGCATGAGTTTGTTACTGGTAAGTTTCCACCACAATGGAGTTATGATGTTGAAGGCTTTTTCAAGACTATTAGATATAGTATCTCTAAGATGTTTTACGATTGTCGTTGCGAGGAGACTAGTTCTTGTGGATATGATTGAGGGTGATTTTTAATGGAAGTTGTATATATTTTTATATTATATGTTTAACTTATATTTGATGTTAATTCAAACTTTTATTCAAGTAAATCAACATTACATATAGATGACGTTGAGTTAGATAAACATTACATAGATAACATTACCTAAAAGTAGGAGATGAATATGTAAAGATTCATCCAATAAAAATTGTATCCTTGTCGAAAACAGCAACCATGTTCCTCAATGTAATGTTAAGAGAAGGGGGTGTTGATTTTGGGGTAAACACCGAAACATTACGAAGTACCAACACAGCTCCGACTTTGATAGAGTTTTTGTAACCTGCCTCTTCTGTAAGGACTTTGTGATGAATTGTACCAGACATTGTCCCTGTTGGATCTTTTATTGTCACTGTTAAATGGATATTTTGGAGTAAATGAAGATAAAAAGATTTGTGTATAGTTGTAATAACTGTAAAGATGAGAGATGTTTCTTCCAATGAGAGGTGTTATACAGAGCTGTTTTGTTATGGCCTTTGTGGTTTGCTATGTTGTTGAGTGGTAAGCAAGGTGGTAGGGTTTCTTCCCTGTGTTGTATACGTGGGGTTGTATTGCAACCCCCAAGAAGTTGGAGAAGGTTGTTGGGCTGATCCTATTATGGACCAGGACGACCATAAGACGTTCGCCGATAAGAGGCGTTTTTAAGTCTGTAATCCCTTCCACCGGGGCTTATAACACATCACGGTTGTGTTCTTATACATTCCTTTTATTTACTCCTACAGTTCCTCCTACTAGTAAAATGGGCACCCGGTACCGATTCGCGCTAAGTATTCGAAGTATTACTACTTCTACAGTAGCATTGACCAACAGAACCGCTATATTTTTTGATAACACACTTTCCCTTCGAACTTGAACAACATCCACATTAGTTCTGAACATGTGGATTGCGCGAACCACTCGATTGTCACTGTTATTTTCTAGGTTGTCCCTGTTACAGACCATGTTAAGTAGTGTTTCAGGAATGTCTTCTCCGTCCAATGTTTTTGAGATAGTTTCA
>BPTQ01000004.1:55687264-55721573 GCA_019973895.1 Chrysanthemum seticuspe | reverse complement strand
GTTTCCAACTTCTTCACCTTCTTGATAAGTTTGGTCAAAGAAACCCCATATACTTGCTTGGTCTGCTTCAGTTCATCCTCCAAGCTAGTGACTCTGTCAGACAATTTTGAACAAATTTCCATCAATTCATTAAGTTTCAAACTGCCCTCATCACTTCCAAGTGTGTTAACTCTTGGGAGGGGTGAATCATGGGGCATGTAAGACTCAGTCTCAAACCAAGGTTGATCAGCTGAGCCCCATATTGTATCCAGGTGGCTGGGGTTTCCATCACCTAAATCAAGTTCATGAGAACTTTGTGAAAACGTAGAAGGGGGGGGGGGTGAATACGTTACCGTTTAAAAATGTTAGATCTTTTATATCAAATCGCTTATGAAGCTTGTTATAATATGAAAGTACCAATTATTGTTTGTGACTAATATAAAGCATGGTAAACCAAGTTGTCACACAATCATGAACACCAAACCACATCACAAATAATAGTATAGTGCAAGTATAAAAGTAAAGAGATAAAGAAAGGAAAGTGCAAACCGAACACGAGGATTTGTAGTGGTTCGGTCACGGATCTCCTTTCCGCCCTACTCTACTCCCCGAGTACCCAACTCGAGAGTTACTTCACTAAATCAACAAGCTCCCTTCTCGGCGGAGAAAACCTTACAATCGTCGCTTACACTTTTTCCGGTACAAAGCTAAATATCAGGTTCTAGTTCGAGGTAGAACCAACCTAACGTTGCCTATACAATATTTCCGACACTAAGCTAGATGTCGAGTTCTTTTACAAGGGTACAACCACTCCCATTATGTTTTATGGCCCAACATAACAAACCTTGTGTTTTATGGCACAAACACATAAACCATCTAATCTAGTTTGGTGAAAGTGTTGTTATGATGCAATGATGTTTACACTAATGATCCATGACACAAATGTCTAATGGATATGAATAACTACTTCTAAATGAACTTCCATTGATAGGAAGCCTTCATGATGAAGATCACAAGTTCCCTAAACTTGTTGTGATAGATCTTCAGCTTGTGGTGAGTGGGGATGGCTAGATCTCCAAGCTTTCCTTGGTTGATCAATGTAGAGTATGCTTACAACAAAGATGAATGTTAGAAGCATTATGATCATGATCATTAGGGTGTTTAATGTATGTTACTACATTGTTAATGATAGATCTAAATGTATGCAAGAAGGTGGATAAGATGTGTTTTCAAGTGGTGAAGAAATGGGAAAACAATGGGCTTCTATTTATAGCCAAAAGTGGTCAGGAGCGTCCACGGACCAAGGAGCCCTTTAAAGGGTTCCGCCCTTTATATAAAAGGGTTCCGTGGGTGCCTGACAGAAAGTCTAAAAAATCTTTCTTCAAATCTTTCCAAGATATTACCAAATCTTACTAAGATCACATTTGATATATTGAGTATCAATCTAACCAAAATATTCAAGTGATCTTTCAAGGATTTCAAAGATGATGCATGGCATGATGTAACATGTATTTCCATTTTTAGATTAAAAGGTTTATCAAGGTAAACTTGTAAAATGTATTATGTAACTAGTTAATAAAATGTTTAGTTACCTTTTGAAATACTTGTGAATGCAAAATGTAAAATGAGGTTCGAAATAGAATGGTTAACCTATTAAAATACTTAGTGACTCTAAATGTATTTTAAACATTCTAAATGATTTGTTAATGGGTTTGATCATAATGCCACATAACAAACATGTACGAACCTGTGTTGTAACATACGAGGACTTGAGACATCGAGAGGTGTTGAATGTATGTTGAGACAAAGTGTGATTACAAGTAACTTGTACATTTTACGTTATGTATTACAAGTTACATGTTTGTCATCAATCAAAAAAAACGAGACTGTATAGATTAAATATCGTAATATTTGCACTAACAATCTCCCCCTTTTTGATGATGACAAAGATATGTAAACGTAATAGAAAGTAAAATGTAAAAGGTTACTTGTATCCCTTGTATCCTTACTACCTTTACATTACCTTCTCCGTTTACACTCTTCTCCCCCTTTTGTCGAAACAAAAATGGCGTGTCCTTGGAGTTTAACTTTATATCTCCCCAAAAAAGGCGAGCTTGCATCATCTCTAGTGAAGTTAAATCGTCCACTTCAATCCGTCCCTTGTTTGGTAGCGGATCCATGGATCAAATAAAGAGGCTTAACCTACATTAAGGTTAGTTTTATGCAACAAAAATTATGAGAAATATATGAAAAAGAAAAATGCATAGCAATGTTAGCCTATTTTCTCCACTTTTTATCGAAGCACAAATGCTTGTTGAAAAGTGAGAATGATGCTAAATGCGTGCATGCTCCCCCTTCACGGTTGCTCCCCCTTGTTTGAGGCATCAGGGTATGATTAAAAACCTACAAAACAAATATTAGTGCAAAACTATATTCGTCATTGGACGAGTAAGTGTTATACAACAAAGTGTGTATAAGATGCATTCAGTAAATTCTTGACGAAAGCTCCCCTTGCTCTAGGGCGTCAAGATGAACCTTCAAAATAAATATTAGTATAATAGAAGCTTTGTCTTTAGACAAATATGTCATATACAACCAAGTGTATAGACGATGCAATATGAGTGCTTAAAGGATATTCCTCCTTGTTCTAGGGTGTCAAGAAGCACCTAAAATAAGAAAAATAATTGATGCAAACTTCATCCTTAGATGAGTAAGTTATATACAATCAAGTGTATATGATGATGAACCTACAATGAAAAACATTAGTGCAATATATTTCATCTTTTTCACAAAGAAAAATAAGATGTATATATGTGATAAATGATATAATCAAAGATCTCATGAAGTGTAGTCTCCTAATTATAATCATAAGAAAAGTGAGAATATAATATGATAAAAGCCTACAAAATAGTTCCTAGAAAGAAGATATGAAGTCTTCCACCAGGTGTGCAACTAGTGGTGCTAGTGTTGGTATCGGTTTACTAGTAGGATTCATGTGGTGATGGTAGATGACTCGAAATTTACAAAAGCAAGTTTTCGCTAATCCATGGTGGTGATGATTAATGAAAGTGGTGATGGAAGGTGGTGGTGATTAGGTAGGAAGCTATTAAGGAGTTAGAAACTCGTATGTATATAAAAAATATGGATTCATGCAGTCCTTTCGTCATGTCAAATGACCAAAGCTAAGAAGAAAAAAAATATGAATGGACATTGCATTTCAATGATGCATAAGGGTTATGATTTGAATGATTTATTGATGCTAATAACCTATTGTTATGAGCAAGTTCTCATATGCTTCAACCCAAGAATAATCAATAATGCGTTCTATCTAAGAATATATAAAAGTGATAACATGAAGATAAATTCGTTCATTGATTGACACGAATTATAAAAATGACCTATTCTAGGTGACAATGGGAAAGGTAGTATTAGCATGGTTTTGACCGACATGGATGATTATCACTTTGAAAAGAAGTGAAGACAATATGGAAAATACTAATAATAATAATGAGTATCTATATGAGGATGAGAATGACATCATATAAGTGAGAGTTGGATGGACCAACGTGTTGGAAATGGCTGTTTTGATTAATATATCGTTTGCACTGACAATGACATGCATGATATATGTCAAGCGAGAAAAGGATAAGATCCTATGATGGTGTTCTAGATAGTGAAGTTGTAAGGTGCTAGTTTAAGGAAAATCCTAGATTCGTTGATTGTGGAGATGAAGAAGTTTGTAAAACACATGATGTGTTTTTCACTTGATGAGGTATTGGTGCAAACTTGTGATATAAGGTTAAAAAGGTTGAACTAGTTGTGGTTTCGTGAACCGATTTTAGCTAAGTGGTGTTTGCCTATGTGTTGGTATTTTAGAGTCTAAGAGACATAAAATTTGACAAAAGACAATTATGTGAATGGATTTCTTTCCCCCTTAATTGGTGGACATCCAACATAATGTGTAATGTATCAAATAAGGAATGACAACAAAGTGTTTAGGAGGTTTTTCGGGTTAACGAAAGAGATGAGCTTAGTGATGTTTTTCTGGATGATGGTTAGCATACAATGAACTTCATCCTTAAAGTCACGTACCTCTTCTCGATTAATACGAGATGATCGTATGATGAGGCATGTGGTTTTCTAATAGGAAGTGAAGAGGATTAGAGTATTGTTATAACTAAATAATGATGGAGATGATTTTTGGAAAGCGGAAGCAAAAATGAGATTTGGAAAGAGGTCGGTTGAAAGACAAAAATGCAAAGCCAACCCTCTAGAACTTAATTCTATATGCTTTTAAACTATATGCAAGTGTAGGGGTCCCATAAAGCATAGTACTTAATCTACGTAGCAATAAAAGAGATTATGCAAAATGAGCATATAAAAGTTAGAACCAAGTGAGATAACAAATAATTTGTTATCAACCTACAAAACAAATTTGTTAGTGATAAAAGATGTTAACATGATAGAAATCAAATGATAACATATTATATAAGCAAAAAAAACAACACATTGCACTTAGTAGACAAGAAATCACCACACAAGATAGCATCAAAACAATCATAATATGCAAGAATACGACTTTATTCAAGACATTTCATTATGAGATTGTTTTGTCGTTAGACTTAGACACTTAAGCATACTTGGATATACAATAATCTATGTGATTAATTTGTAAGATAAAAAGGCTTCTAAAAGTTAGTCATACCAAAAGCACTTTGACAGATTATATGTGCATACGTAGCAAACAAATAGTGTGACAAGAAGCAAAAGAAACAAGATGACAGATCGTACTACACATAGATGTAATGAATGCCAACTAATAGCTTTCAAACACAAATATATCATATCAAAATTATCACGTATCAAAATGGCATATTATGAGTTCATAAGTAACATGTTAATCATGCTAAAAATAATTCAAAAGTAAGTATCATGCAAATAAAGTTTAGGTTTAAATGTTTAGTAGCATGAAACAACAATACAAGCATTATAAAGATAAAACCGTACTAAGGTTTACACATTTGACTTGTTATCAAACACTAAGATAATGTCAAATCAACTTATCGTATTAAACAAGAACATGTAATCAACATATGTAAGTGCAATGCAAGTGGTTTTACTAAGGTTTACACATTTGACTAGTTATCAAACACTAAGATAATGTCAAATCAACTTATCGTATCAAACAAGAACATGTAATCAACACATGTAAGTGCAATGCAAGTGGTTTTAAAAGAAAAGTCGTATATACTACTTGTTTGATTAGTATTCCTACGGCGATGCAAACTATCAATGTTTTAACACTTACTTTAGGCAAGTATAGGAAAACGGATTTTTCAAGTTGGAGAATGAATATGAGACTATTACTAGCGGTGCTCAATTAAGGCTAAACACGACCATTTTTACGGGTGATTCCACATACCCAACTTCTCTCCAGGAAGCAATTCAATCGTTAGGTCAAATTGAGTTTCTAGTGCAATAGGTTCTCCAGTAGTTATTCTCATGTTAGAAAGATGGGAACTCCTACTTTTGCCTATCAAAGTGCATAAAAGATGATAGTTTACCAATACTTGGCTTAATGTGACACAACTAATATGCAATATAACTAAGGTGATGAAGATGTCATGTTATACACATGAATTTTATCAATGGTGTGTTGATAAACAATATGTTTTAATCTTGTGTTTAGAATCTAAGGTTGTTCAAATTACATAGCTAATTGTATGATCTAATGGATGACATCTTTTGCGTTGAGTTGAAATGTATACTTTAAATGTGATTTGATTATCTAAGACTAGGGAATGGAATATGTTAAATTAAGAACGTTCTCAAGAAAGCTCCTTTTTATTTAACAAGAATCTAAATAAGGTTACCAACTTCAATAGATCATGTGTATGTTCTAGAGAAGTGTAGTTTTAACCTTGGATGTGCACAAGGTTTGAGCAAGGTTAGGTTATGATGTATGCTTGAAATGAAATGGATACAAATAGTATCTTTCAACAAATGAGATTATCGCATGGGATAAAGTTATCATGCTTATGAAAATAAGTATGACAAGATGAATTGGATATGCTAGTTCATAGAACTTGTGGATGTTCGTTTCAAGATCATTTAGCCAATGAGGTGTAATGAAATCTCTTGTAACACAACCATTTATGTCGCAAGGAGAGAATAATGCATAGGATATACAATATCCTTTTAACAAGATGAATACTTAACGCATGATTTCTTAGGCATAATGTTTTTCAAAGCATCATGTTTTCCTAAATGAAGATATGAAGCCAAAGTGTTTGGATCGGATAGTCCCATCTAAATAAACTTGGTCTCAAGATTATATTCACTAGATGATGACAAGAGGAATTCACTCGAGTTTCTTATGTATACTCCTCAAGAGTCATTGTTGCTTGGGGTGTACGATGTTGGCTTTGAGATTGCATTTTAACATATGTTGTTAAAATGTTGATTTGAGGTTTAACGAAATTTATGCAGAAGTTTAACGACAAAGTATTACTAATACTTTGATAATTTGTGAAGGTAGTATACCTAGTGGAAATTGACAACAATTACCAAGAGCACCATGCTTATTTGATAGTTGAGGTTCTAGCCATAATGAATTATCTAAGTCCTTATATGTGGGAGAGGATGGTTGAGTTTGTTCAAACGTGCATTTGATTCAGTACAAGTGTTGGACACAAGGGCTTTTTGAGCAATACACTCAACGAATTCAAATGATGGTAAGGATGGTGGATTGGTTGATCTAGGTGGTAGGTCTTCTAGTGTGTCTAAATAAGGATGTGGTGATGTAGGGGTTTGTTGTGTTATGGGAGTACTTAGGTTGATTATTTGTCCATAGATGTTGAACACAAAAAGTACGGATACTAATTCTTATGGTTCATTGGTTGCTACAACTAGTGGGTGAAGAGCTTGAAGTTTTGGTTATGTCTATGAAGCTTATGGGCTGAGGTATAGGTTCACCTTGAAAGGGTACGTTTGATTTAAAGGATGCTCTTGGAAGTTCATGAGCAATACGCTTAATGGTGCCAAAAGATGGAAGAGGGATAGTAGGTGTCAAAGAGGGATAAGTGGCACAGTGGGTTGTTTGCTTTGGATAAGTGTTTCAACATGTGTTTGTTAAAATACTTGGGTGTTGATTTTTTGGATATGACTTTTAATGACTACAATCGTAAGTCGCATATACTTGAATATTTCGGATGAAATACTTAAGTTGTCAATCCTAATTTGTTGAGATTATAAAGCTTAGATTGAACTCAAGGATAACAAGACTTGATAGTATGTCTTTAACATACGTGTGAGTTATGACTCTATGTAAATACTTATTGTCTTGAAGGATGACACATTATTTTCATGTTAACCAAGTGAGGTAATACATGTAGATACAAAACAATATCTATAGTCATGTGATAGACTTGTGTATGATATCTTTGCAAATAATGAGTCCAGATTTGTTAGTCTCGGTGAGTCATCTAAGTCATCCGCAAACGGGTGAGGAGATCTTGGTGGTGTTTTCACAAAGTACAAGTTTTGGAGACTTTGGTAGTGAAGGTGTTTTGGATGGTTGTGAAGTAGTCATAATGGTGGGTGATTTTGGTGGTAGAGTTGGAGTACTTAAGTTTAGAAAGTTCACATCTTGAAAGGGTGATGAGATGTTGAGAGGTAATGAGTCTGAGGATGAAGAATTCAAGTTTAATGAAGCAACAAGATCGAATGCTAATCCTAGTGGTTTTTCTTAAGTGAATTATTTAAGGTTAATCCATACAAAGATGGTAGTTTCTAATGAGATGGAAGTGGCTAAGATCATGTCAAACATCCTAAGTTAATCCATTGAGGATGTGTTGAATGAGTTATGAAAGATATGCATTAACAACTATCCTAGAAACGAAACTTGGCAAATTAGATTGCGGGATTTAGTAAAATTAAACAACTTACCTGTAGGATCCACGACACCATTTCTTTACACAGGCGGAACCCTTAACTTGGTGCCGCCTGGTCCGCCTGTACAGGTATGGCGGTACCAAAATGCATAACAGACGGAACCAACATTTTGGTGCCGTCTGATCCGTGGACACCAGAAAAGTTCACAGACCCATTTTTTAGGTGTCGGGGAGTTTTCCGAAACCTGGAATTTTGCTTAAAACATGTGACATTAATTACTTCTAGTTAGGAAAAGTCGATAACACATATACAAACATAGTGGAGCATAGACTTTGACCAATGGCTAACGATTTTCACATAAAAGTGAAAATGGGTACAAATTTGATAACACACTTGTGCTATCCACCTGCATAAACCGGTTAGCATACAACATTGTTTTAAGTCATATTATCATCCTACAAAGTAAAAACAAATAAATTACATCATACAACATTGTTTTTGTCCTTGTACCAAACACTCTCTTAAAACCTCTATTTTTTAAAGTACTTGACTAATTTACTTAGTACTCATTGCTAAGCGAGTCATGACATTTCATAAGTTATGTGAGATGTTAGTATAACCTATGCAAAGGAAGTGATCTAAGTCTATAAGTGATGGTAAAACAATTTTCCAACTAAGTGCACAAAATCTAGCAAATGTCCTATTGTGCATAAACAAGAAATCGTCAAGCAAGCGAATAAATAACATGGCAATATTGACACTTATATTATGCAAACAAACAAGTGTAAACAACAATTTGAAAATAAGCAAGCAACATATATGCAAACAACATAAACAAGTGGTCATTTAGCATAGCATAACAAGAAAAACACTTTTCGTCATTTATCGTTTAAATGTGACGATGTATATCAAGCTTGAATAGTTTCCTTTAAACATATTACCAAATTATTTAGTTTCGAAGGAAATTGTATCAAAGTTCTAAGAATACCAACTTAAATTGCTTGATTCAAAATTTTGAGTTTTTATGTTAAAGCGGAACTCAATATCTTAGACATACTGTAGTATTTGGTCTATTTCACTTATTTAAAATTAGACTCAGGCCATGAGAGTATTTTTAAATGAAAGTAGACTCAATTCCCTTTAAAATGATAGGTGGCTCGACTCGTACGGACTTACGGTTAATTAGTTATGATTTTTTGAAGTTGCCCAAAAAACTGCATACTGTACAGACGGATTCCAAGGAACCAAATAAAGGGATCCGCCCTTTATAGGATTTGGTGCCGTGGTCCTCTGAGACAGATTCACCAAAATTAGTATTTGACATAGAGAAAGCGTGTGTGACTTACTAGATTTCATAGTAAACATATAATACACATATTTAACAACATATCTACTTATGTAGCTTATCTTAAACATTTACGGAGGTGATTTTTCGACTAAATATATAGTTATCCCAAACACTCCATTAAAATATTTCTTCATAAATTTTTTATAAGCACACAATACAATACTTACTAGTTCTTTCAACAAACTTTTATTTTATTTTTCAAGAACACCTTCAAGCTTGTATACAAAGTTACATTTAACAACAAAATTTCTAAATATAACAAGCAAAGCATTTTTCATATTATTTTTCGCTTCAATGAACACCAAACCACATCACAAATAATAGTATAGTGCAAGTATAAAAGTAAAGAGATAAAGAAAGGAAAGTGCAAACCGAACACGAGGATTTATAGTGGTTCGGTCACGGATCTCCTTTCCGCCCTACTCCACTCTCCGAGTACCCAACTCGAGAGTTACTTCACTAAATCAACAAGCTCCCTTCTCGGCGGAGAAAACCTTACAATCGTCGCTTACACTTTTTCCGGTACAAAGCTAAATACCGGGTTCTAGTTCGAGGTAGAACCAACCTAACGTTGCCTATACAATATTTCCGACACTAAGCTAGATGTCGAGTTCTTTTACAAGGGTACAACCACTCCCATTATGTTTTATGGCCCAACATAACAAACCTTGTGTTTTATGGCACAAACACATAAACCATCTAATCTAGTTTGGTGAAAGTGTTGTTATGATGCAATGATGTTTACACTAATGATCCATGACACAAATGTCTAATGGATATGAATAACTACTTCTAAATGAACTTCCATTGATAGGAAGCCTTCATGATGAAGATCACAAGTTCCCTAAACTTGTTGTGATAGATCTTCAGCTTGTGGTGAGTGGGGATGGCTAGATCTCCAAGCTTTCCTTGGTTGATCAATGTAGAGTATGCTTACAACAAAGATGAATGTTAGAAGCATTATGATCATGATCATTAGGGTGTTTAATGTATGTTACTACATTGTTAATGATAGATCTAAATGTATGCAAGAAGGTGGAGAAAATGTATTTTCAAGTGGTGAAGAAATGGGAAAACAATGGGCTTCTATTTATAGCCTAAAGTGGTCAGGAGCGTCCACGGACCAAGGAGCCCTTTAAAGGGTTCCGCCCTTTATATAAAAGGGTTCCGTGGGTGCCTGACAGAAAGTCTAAAAAATCTATCTTTAAATCTTTCCAAGATATTACCAAATCTTACTAAGATCACATTTGATATATTGAGTATCAATCTAACCAAAATATTCAAGTGATCTTTCAAGGATTTCAAAGATGATGCATGACATGATGTAACATGTATTTCCATTTTTAGATTAAAAGGTTTATCAAGGTAAACTTGTAAAATGTATTATGTAACTAGTTAATAAAATGTCTAGTTACCTTTTGAAATACTTGTGAATGCAAAATGTAAAATGAGGTTCGAAATAGAATGGTTAACCTATTAAAATACTTAGTGACTCTAAATGTATTTTAAACATTCTAAATGATTTGTTAATGGGTTTTGTTAATACAAATAAGCCGTGAAAACGTTTATTTATATTTTACGATCTTCTAATGTTTTGTCGATAACAAATATAAAATCATTTTAACGAAACAAATAGAGTACGAAAATAGTTTGAGTTAATAGTTTTCTAACACACTTACGCTTTCACATAAAACACTAAAACAAGTATAAGTGATTTTATGATTTAGATACATATGTACAACAACTAGTGTTTACATATTGGGTTAAACATATACTTAAACTAAGTATACTAAAATGGGTAAAAACTAAGTGTATGCTAAATTGGGTAAATACAAGTATATACTAAATGGGTAAATACTAGCAAATGGTTTTGACCCATAACCCATGGTTTTATATATACCACTTAACCAAGTTCATTGTATCCTTAAGATACATTGTATCTAGAAAGAAAACCATGGATCAACCCATAACCCATGACCCATGACCCATAACCAAAAATACCCATGGGCAAAGAGGAGTGGACCACGGATCCCTAGCTTTGTGCTAGCCGGATCCCTTGTGGTAGGGATCCGTGGGATCCGGGGAAACAGAAGAGAATTTCCTCTATAAATAGAGAGCCATTTCTTCCTCTCTAGGTGTGCTTTTCACATATACTTCCCCAAGGTATTCTAACCCTCTAACCTCATATCTAAGTGATCTATGTAGTTTGTCTTTTGTTTTTGTGTGATCTACTAGGTTCCTCTTAAAGGAAAGATCACCACCTCTTGAACACGTGCAAGCTCAAAGTCCATGAGTTGCCATGCTTCGTCATCATCAAGACTACTAAGGTTATCTTGTTGATAGTTCTTCCTTTCTCCATAGATGTTGGGTTGAAGGCATTAGTGAAAGGTGCTCATCATCCGTGTCAAAGCATTAGTAAAGGATGCTAAAGGTGTCAAGACAAAGGCATTAGTGAAGGGTGCCAAGCGTTGTGTCAAAGGCATTAGTGAAGGATGCCAAAGAATCAAATCAAGTAGCATTTGGGAAGAATGCCTAGGTCGTATAATCGATGAGGTGCATCATTATACATATATGTATTTGTTTATATACAAGGATGGTGATATCCTTGATGGTGTTGTAACAAGGAGTAGATCTCCTTGAGATTAGGTGTTGTGTCGTGAAGGTGTAGTTCACCTAAGGTGTGAAAGAACTAGGTGCTTAGCCTAGTACCTAATAAAGGGTATGCGACGTTGTGAAGGTGTAGTTCACCTAAGGTGTGAAAGAACTCGGTGGTTATCCTAGTACCGTATAAAGGGTAGGCGACGTTGTGTAGGTGTGGTTCGCCTTGGTGTGAAAGAACTCGGTACTTAGCTTTGTACCGGAAAAAGGTTAAGCGACGTTGTGAAGGCTTCTCCGCCATAAGGAGATTGGTGTAGTGTTTACGAACTCTCGAGTAGGTGACTCGGGGAGTGGAGTAGGGCAAGGAAGGTGTCCTTGTAGCCGAACCACTATAAATACTTGTGTCGTGGTGATGTGCTTCTTACTCTTTATCTTTCATTACACGTTTATATATCTATCTATCAATGTCCAACATAAACAATCAAATAGATTGACATAAGTCGATCTAAATATTTAAAAGGAAGTTTTAAATTGGTAAAACTATTCAACCCCCCCTTCTAGTTTTCCACAGGTTTGATCATAATGCCACATAACAAACATGTACGAACCTGTGTTGTAACATACGAGGACTTGAGACATCGAGAGGTGTTGAATGTATGTTGAGACAAAGTGTGATTACAAGTAACTTGTACATTTTACGCTATGTATTACAAGTTACATGTTTGTCATCAATCAAAACAAACGAGACTGTATAGATTAAATATCGTAATATTTGCACTAACAAACTTGACCCATTAGATGTTTCCTTGGTTTGGTTCTTATCTATGTTACCACTGCCCTGTCCTGCTTCTAAGCTAGAGACAGTAGTGGTATCCCTTGCCAATTTTTCATCCTCCTCCTCATTGATAGCCTCATCTGCTACATGGGTGTAGGTAAGAGATATAGGCTGAGGAACCACAGATTCCTGTCTAATTCTTCTCCTATAGGTTTGTGAAATTTGTAGTTGCGAAGTTGATGGAGCACTATCTGATCTGGTGGGTGTGTGATGGGACTCAACTGGGTGTGTTGATCCTTCACCCTGAACAGTTTGATCTTGAACAATCATTGATGAAAACAGTGGTACCTCTACCCCTGCATAACCCTTAGAAATCATCTTCATATTACTAAAAAGTTTTTGAGTAAGTGTAGGAGTTTTATAAACTCTTGTGTGAGGTAGAAGCAGGTTCTTGTGCTTGTTCAAAAATAGTTGAATAAATCTTGGATACATTAAAAAATTGTATTTACTATCCAAGTTTTTCACCATACCATCAAAATGGAACGGCCACACATTCGCATATTTGTGTGGCTGAAGGTACGAAAATTGACAACATTTACTAATTAGTCACACATGAAAATTTTGATTGTGTGACCATTAGAACTGTATCGCCACACAATTGAACATTGTGTGGCTAAAGGTATCTGGTGATTTTGTTTCAGATCATTTAGCCACATATGAATTTGGAACGCGTGACAAATACAAGTAACCTTGATGCGTTAGTCACATGAAGTAATTTTTTGTGTGTCTAAATCATAGAGTCAAGTTTTGTCACACATTATTTAAGGGTGACTGATATGTTTTGCCAACTCTTTAGCCACATCTGAAATTGGAACAAGTGAAAAATGAAAAGTAAGGTTGAAGCATTAGTCACGATATACATATAAACAGTGACAAATATATGTCACACACTTGAACACTGTGACCAAAAGCCATATATGGTCACACTAAATGTTTTGTCACACATTCGTTAAGTGTAGCCAAAATCCATTACATATGTTCACGTAAGTTAATATGTGTGTTTAAAGTTTAGTTTGTGTTAGCTTGCCAAAAGCTAATCTATAAAGTCACATTTGCTACTAACACCGTGACCAAATGCCATATATGGTCACGCTAAACGTTTTGTCACACATATTATTTAAGTGTAGCCAAAATCCAGTACATATGGTCACGTAACTTAATATGTGGCCATTGGATGATGAATAGTCACTCAAAATACACGTTTCGTCACATTAAACACCATATGGTCACACTTATTAACAAGTTTAGCCACTTTATGGTTAATTGTATGTGACTAAATACCCAAAACAAACATGCTTTGTGTGACTAAATGTTAGAAAAGGCCACACAAACATAAAATTCATGTGGCCATTGGATGATCAATAGTCACACAAAAGACACCTTTCTTCACTTGAAACACCATATGGTCACACTTATTAACACTTTTAGCCACTTTATGATTAATTGTATGTGACTAAATACCCAAAACAAACATGCTTTGTGTGACTAAATGTTAGAAAAGACCACACAAACATAAAATTCAAGTGGCCATTGGATGATCAATAGTCACACAAAAGACATATTTATTCACCTTAAACAACATATAGTCACACTTATTAACACTTTTTGCCACTTTATGCTTAATTGTATGTGACTAAATAACCAAAAGAAACATGCTTTGTGTGACTAAATGTTAGAAATGGTCACACAAAAAGAAATTTGATGTGGCCATTGGATTATCAATAGTCACACAAAAAACTATTATGTTTTTCATAAACAGAGTTAACTACGAATACTAAACAGACTTATCTTATGTCTGCCAGACTTAACCTTCTACTGGCAGCCTTAACCACTAAAACTAACCTACCAGACTTAACTTTGTACTGGCAGCTTTAACCACTAAAGTTTTCTGTTTATAAGTAGACCACAACACAAAATATATATATATTTTTTTGGTGCAAAGATGAACTTGTATTAATCAAGGAAACTTTGTAAAATGAAAAAATCAACACACACTGATATGGACAAGTCCCATATCAAGTTGCATACTAGGCAACTCTATTCAATATCTGATATAACTGTTCTTATAAGTCTGATAACAAAAACAAACTGCCCATATCATACAACCATGGACAGATGACAACCAGCACAAAACCATCACAAAGAACACCTTTTAATGCACCAGTATGAACCATACACTTCCAGATAGGGGCTATACCAAGTAGTTTACATTCCATCTCATGAATTGCTTCAACTACTTGGGAACACACACCCTAAATGAAGCCAACCAAATCCTACACAATCCTAAAATCTGTTTATAAACGTGTCTACCAATAACAACTGATAAAGCCTGGAATTACGTTTTAGCACATGCTAAATACTGGAATTATAACTGAATTACGGGAAGACACCGAAGCTTGGTCGTCGATGACAAAGTCAACAATATTGAATCTGACCATTTTGTTTCGTTCCCACTGACACTCCTCAACAATCTCTCTCCATATGGCGTTTATGGTAACGTGGTTCTTGCTTCTAGGCCTATCGATGTGGTGTTGCAGATTCACGTTCACATACAACTCCATGTCTTCCCGGTATCTCAGCAATGCGTTATGGTACTTCCACATGTGATTTCTCTTCGTAAACTTATGTGGTATGTTCTGCATTAAAAAGAACAATGTAGTATGCTAATCAAATGTATGTCCATGTGTTGAAGCATATATTAGTTTTTGCGAAAGCAGATAATGACTGAAATGGTCCGATTTGTATCATTAATTACCAAACAACTCCTGTCCGTGACATATGCAAGGATGGGCGCGTAAAAACAATCCCTTTCACTTTCATGCCCTGTACATTCGTTCCATGCACATATGTGTTTCATACGCTCATCTGCAATTGGAATTTAATAAAAATGGTAATTAATAATTTAAAAGCTATTATATGGAAAGGTTTATTTTTAAAATAAAATCATAGATTATGTATACACTTTGATTAACATACCTTCATCTACGGGGTTTCTCATGAACGGTCTTGTACGATTCAGCTCCATACGTTGCACAAGTTCAGAACGCATCATCAATCCATTTTCAGCAAATGGCATCAGGGAAAGAGTATTGTTTAGGAGATTTGTGAAAACAACTCTTGTGCCAGCAAACAGGTTTTCATCGTGAACCAATACATTCCATCCGTGCCCACCAAACTCATGCACGTGTCTGTTTTCCTCCAGTATTTCAGTTTGACGGTGAGTGATAGCTGCTACGGGCACGCCAGCAACAAGAACGTCAAATTGGTTATTGTCAGTATTGTCCCGGAAATTGCAAGGAATGACCTACGTAATAGTTTAGTTTAAACAAAACATTAGCGGGTCAAACAATTAAAATAATCCCCATTTTCAACAAACTTATACAATGTATTGATTAACATTTTTTTCTTACCAGAGGTTGTGCAGGATATTCATCCAACGTTACCAGGCACCTACGTTGTCTGTAACCTAGAAGAGCCAGATCGTATCCAGGGCATTCGTGGCCTGCATCGTTGTACCCTGTTACATAATAACAGTCTTCTTCCTGACGAATGAAATGGAATGTGGCCACATTGATGTATTGGCTTTGATCAATAAAAGCTTGCCACTCGGACCCTTGCAAAGTAATGCGACCACGAACCAATTTCCAGTAAACCTTATGTTTGGTTCCCCTATTGTGGATTAGGTATATCCAGCGCTTCTTGGGGTACAGTGTTTCAGTAAACAAAGCAGGAAGCATCTTAAATTTAAAAAGTAAGCACGTATATCAATTTGATGGTTACATTGATAAATTTATAACCTTAAGTAAGCATTTTAAGTACAACTTACCTGCAATGTCCTAATGTTTGTGCGGTTTGCCTCCACCAACAATTGGATGCTCATTCTATTTTTAAACCACAATCGTCTTAATGGTCAATAAGGTTATCACATATGCATAACATTCAACTAATACAAGTCTTAGATGATCAATACATCTTTATCATTAAGGTGTCAAACAAAATATGATTGAAGATGTACTACTACATATTTAACTATGTTTCAAAAACCAATAATCATATAGTCCTTTTAGAGTAAAAATCTGTATTTTTTTACGTTTATTCATCTTACCCCATACGTTTGTTAAAATCTAGTAAGAAATCCATAATCTACCCAACATACCATACGCCATTGCTTCATCCAATGTTTAAACCTAAGCTCAGATAATTAATTACATAAGGTGTAGTGCTTTACCAAATCATATAAAAGCTATACTAACCTAGATTAAACATATGTTTACAAGTTGTCTAATTAGCTATTTAACAAATAGCTGTTACGTTTTTCCACAATCCACATATATCCATGATTTTTTTAATTCAAATCATCCTATATTTACATGTCACACAATATTCTAAAGAATCAAATCGCATATAGTTCTAATAAAACGGATGTTACATTATGATCAAAGGATACTATATTCTTTAGGATATGTTAAACATTGCTGAAAAATTACGAAACATGCATTTGTATCCATCAACATATCAGAAACATGCATATCAATCACTTTACATTTGCAGTTCATGGTTAAAAAAACAAAAGAAAAAAAAAAACCAATGTGTAACATTACCTGATGATGCGGTTGTTGTGTTGAAGAAGATAGACTTGAATATTTTGCTTTGACTATGTGATTAAGTGTAGCCGTAATATGTCACGGTTCTCAAAACTGCAATGATTACTATTAATTAAGGGAAGGATTTTTTGTTTTATTTTTTTAGCTTGTATTATGGGAGCATTGCATATATACCCACTAAAACTCAAAAAGTTGCATATTTCTCCATAATACAAGTTTTTAATGCATGATGTACAATGCAACTTAAGCATGTTTTGGGTATATATGCAAATATGTAAATTTTACACAACAATTACGTACCAAAACGGTACATTTGAAAAAGTACGCAACTATTTTATGACCTAAACCCTTGATTAAATACATACAAAATATTTGGTAGAATCACCTTAAAAATTAAGTACCTTAACATACAAATAAATAATATTACATTAACATACGCGATATCGTAACTTCTCGCAAATAAATACATATGTCGAATACAATATTGGTTAATCGAATATACAATGTAGCTATTGAATCACTGCCAGTGCATCAACGTTTGCAATGCTTTTGTACGATGTTTCCCGTCCTTGAATGTCACGTTCACTGTGATGATAAAAAACCTGTGGAATCCAAGTAACAAAAAAAGTTAAACGTTGTAATAAAGTATATAATTGTAGGTACTTTTTAAATAAGAAACATACTATTCAATAACTTAGCACTACCAGTATTAACTTAGCACTGACAGTATTAACTTAGCTGCCAGTATTAACTTCTTCCAGCCCATTCTTATTCGATGTCAAATTCCAGCCCATTCTACTACGACTATATACACAGATGCTTAACATCTTCGAGCCAATCATGATTCATTGGGACGGGTGTATGATAGGGACCAATGATTATATATAGCTTCTAACAGAAACTATATATACACGTGACGCCAACGGACGCCAGCCACAATGAAACATGATTGACCTGAAGAAATTTACCAACTTCATTAAAGTACAAGGTTGTGATAATATTATGCATATAAAATAAAACGGTCACAAACATGCGACATAATCGTCTATACATTGCTATAAACCAGGTCAAGATATGGGCAATCTCAAGTTTAAAACTACCCGTCATAATTGATCAAAGCGTTGATGGTCATGGTAAGCTTAACACAGCCTCTATCAAAGTAAGACACCTATGTTATAAGCAAGCAATTGGAGACAGCTTAGTACTTTGAGCGTCCACTCGAAATCCCATTGCCATGTCTATGAAATGGCTGCAAAGATTTGCACCAAACCTATTGCTATGACAGTGACATAGGAATGGGTTTTCGAGGGGAAGCTCAAAGTACCAAAGGTGTGCCGAATAAATAATTATCGATTCTACAAAAAGTTAATTTTACAGAGATGAAAAGACAAAAAGCCTATCCAGCGATGAAAAGACTTTTAAGTGCAATGGTTAAAATTTTAATGTTGAAACTATGGAATAAGATCTTGTATACAGGCAACCCATCTACCATACAGTAAAAAAAATTTGACTCATTTTTTGCACATAATAGTGAGGCTCAGATCTGTATAAATCAATAGTTTCAAAAACATCAGGATATAACCGCCATGGCTGCAATAGTATAAAATATAGAATTGCCACGCCAAGACACGGAGTATCACATCATTTGCATGATTTAATAAGATACTTGTCATCACAGCCTCATACACACTGACACCTCATAATTATATTTTTGCTAGATTGTTAAAAAAAAGTTAAGGAACAATATGATATAGTTGCGGATTCAAACGGAAGTTGAACATACCAATGTGGCCGCGTTACTTTGTAGATGTGTATGGAATTTCAACTTAGTGAACCCTTATGAATCCCCCTACAGTACCTTTTGTCGTTTCAACTCCCTTTGAGCAAAGGCCTGCACCAGGCGATTTGCTAGATTGTTGAAAAAACAAAAGGCACTGTTTGGGAATTTAGAATGGGTAACTATGCTGAAATTCCCTACTCATCTACAAAGTAACGTGGCCACCTTGGTACGTTCAACTTCCCTTTGAATCCGCAACTATATCATATTGATCCTTAACTTTTTTTTAACAATCTAGCAAAAGTCTATAACAAGTATATCAGACTCATATAAACTTCCAAACTGAGTGTGCAGTGTGATATGCATTAGCAAGGCTCAGATCTGTAAAAAGGTTGGATAAACACCGGAACATCAGGATATAACCGCCATGGCTGCAAAATAATGTAATAAAATTGCCATGCCAACATACGGTAAATCACATCATTTGCATATCAAATAAGATAATCGTCATCACAGCCTCTTGCATATCACAAATAAACACATGTGGCCCAAAATAAACCAACTCCCTTTTAGCAAAGGCCTGCACCAGGCGATTTGCTAGATTGTTGAAAAAACAAAAGGAACTGTATGGAAACTGAGAAGGGTTAATTATGTTTTTCGAAATCATAATTATAGTTTTGCTAGATTGTTAAAAAAAGTTAAGGAACAATATGATATAGTTGCGGATTCAAAAGGAAGTTGAACATACCTCTATCACATCATCTGATTGATTTATTAAGATATATCATCACAGCCTCTATCAAAGTAAGACACTTATGAAAAAAATAGAGTTTATACATGCAAAGGAAATGGTCAAAAAAGTTAAATGTCAATATGTTATAAGCAAGCAAGTGGAGACAGCTTAGTACTTTGAACGTCCACTCGAAATCCCATTGCCATGTCTACGAAATGGCTGCAAAGATTTGCACCAAACCTGTTGCTATGACAGTGACATAGGAATGGGTTTTCGAGGGGAAGCTCAAAGTACCAAGTGTAAATAATTATCGATTCTACGAAAGTGTATGTGTTGAATGGGATAATGAAGGAGTGTGGCCTGCCATGAACAATACACACTATATCATTATCGCAATCAACACACCTCATAAAAAAGAAACACAATCAAACCCTTTCTGAGATCCCCTACTGGTCCTTTTGTCGTTTCAACTCCCTTTGTGCAATTGCCTGCACCAGGAAAATTGCTAGATTGTTGAAAAAACAAAAGGAACAGTATGGGAACTCAGAAAGGGTTTGATTGTGTATTTAAGATCATAAAAAAAGTGTTTTCCTAAAAAAGAAGCATAGTTAACCCTTCTGAGTCCCCATACATTAACATTTAACTATGCTTTTTATATTTACTAAACTGCATACCTTATTGACTATTATGCGATCACAACAACAACAACAACAACAAACAAAAGGCAATAGCGTAGTGCGAAAGGATAGAGAAAGCATACGACAAAACCAAAAGGCAATAGCGTAGTAAAAAGAAAGAAAGCAAACAAGCAAACAGGGCATACAGGAAAAAGAAACACGCACAAGCACGCCGTAAATACGCCAATAGCAAAGCGCAACAGACATAAAACCAAAAAGCCCAGGCACACCAAAAGCAGGCCAACAAAAGGGGGCAACACAGAGCAAATCAAAGTAGCACACGAGGCATAAAGCTAAGGCAAAAATACACGAAGCACCAAAAGACCGAACGCAGGGAGCAAGACAAAGCAGGCAAACCTAAGGGAGCAACAACAGAGCAACGCAAACCACGCACGGGGCCTAAGACTACGGCAAAGCAAAAAAGAGGCCACAAAACAAAACACGCAAGGAGGCAAAAGGGGACACCTAAAAGCCAACCTAGCACCACTACCCGCAAATCTCATTCTTCGCGTCTACTAATCTCATTCTTCGCGTCTCATTCTTCACGTACCCATACTGCATGTATAACACGTAATCGTTATTACCTCAACTAATGATCCATAAATCATCAAACAACTACTTTTCCTATGCAAATGACTAATACCCTGACTAACATCCTAAACTAACATAACACAATATCATCTATAAATCAATAAACATCCTAAACTAACAAACTAGCAGTAAATTATAACATTTATACCTGAGATATTAGGCTCAATAGGAAGAGAATCAAGCCCTTTATAATAGCCCTCAAGAGTATTTCATTGACTAACATTTATTTTCATTGATTTTGCGTTTGATTGAAAACCCTAAATCTGCTATTAATTAGAATCTAACTGTGTGTTTTGACCGAGTGTAAGAGAGATAAATGTGTGAAATACTGAAAGTCAAACACACACTACTTGACCATTTTCTAATAAAAGTAAATAAATAAATAAAACTAACTTATTTCTTCAAGTTAATAAAGCATTAAAACCCAAAATTAACCATTGTACTGATCATTGATCATTGATCATTTACATATAATTACTTATATAAACAAAGTAGCAGTTAATAGCAAGCATCCATACAACCATCAACTATACATCATCAAAACACAAAAAAAACTTCCAAAGCTTCCTATGCTCCATCTTCAGACTCATCAACTTCATCCAAATCTTCCAAGAACTCCTCCTTCTCCGACAGACTCCGACGACATAGCACCAAAAGCTGAGCCAGCAAATCAATCTTCCTTCGATCCTTCAACTATATCTCACGAAGGGCAAACTCACCAGTTGCTGCAACAGCATTGAAACGAGTAAACAATCTACCAGCCTCATCGATTGTCTGTTCTTTTTTGGCAACAGTTTCCCTCAGAATGCTGCTCTCTTCTCCCATCCGCTCGATCAACTTTTTCTCCTCTGCTATGTCTTGCAATATCAACAACCTGAAAGCATTGCTGAGCTTGCCGGATTCAGTGGCGGCTTTCATTTCATCGATATTAGGTGTGGAAGACATTTTGTGTGTTTAGGGGTAAAATTATTGATAGTTGTGTGTTTAGGGTTAAAATGATTGATACTTGTGTGTTGATTTTATGGTTAGGTAAGTATACATAATTACAATATACCTCACAATTTGCACAAATAATCACAAAAAAACACTTAAGAGGCATCGGAAAATTTATTTTGGGTGTTACTGTAGCCCCTTCATATTCTTCCATGCATAAATGTGATATGCAATAGTTCAAAAAAAAAGAAAAAAGTGATATGCAGGAGGAGTATTTAGGAAGATATCTAATATTGCAATTTAAACCCTTCATTTTTTTCATTGGATCTAAACCAGCCCCTATATACTAGGGGTGTTCACGGGGCGGTTCGGCTCGGTTCGGCTAGAGATTTTAACTATCCATCACGGGGCGGGTAGTTCATTCTACTATCCAAAACCGAACCGTACTAGGCGGGTAACCGGACATGCGGGTATCCGAAATGAGCGGTTACCCGCGGTTCGGGTCACGGTTAACCATTCAAAAAAATTAATCGAATCGAATCGGGCGAACAATAACATAAATTAGAACGTAATATGTCATTTTAATAAAATTAAATAACACTAAAGATATTAGAATAATAGTAATGTTGTTGTGTCGCAATAGCAACATTCAAATTACCATATCTAACAAAATAACTAATACTAATTATTTGACGTTTATAGATTACGATCACATTAATCATATGTAATCCATGGACGTTAGTAAATGATCAAATTAGATAAGTAAAAATGCATTATGAACCGTGATAAGCGGGTTTTTCGGTTTTGGGTTTTCTCGATTTCAGTTTCTTCGGTTATCGGTTTTTAGCGGTTATCGGATTTGCTCAACTTCTTAAAATTTATGTCAACTATAATACATCGACGAAAATCAAAGTTAGTCATCTTTACAATGTATCACATTGACAAAAATCAAAGTTAGTCATCATTACTATGTAGTCATATCTACAGTAGAACTGAAGAAGACTAATCTTGCTTTATAGACACTACAACTTTGGCAAACAACGAATTCAGTGGTTATTAATTTGCGAACCATGCAAATTTGCATAACAAAACCCACGTAAACATTACCCGACAAGGTTACAACAACATTACGCAACAAGAATTGCTGACACAATAGGATGCTGACACATATGATAACATCAATTGCAATACCTTACATGTAACTACTTGCATACAATATTACGTAAATTGCTGACACAATAGGATGCTGACACATATGTTTAGCCATACTATATGAGTTAGGGGTTGTTTACTTTTTTGAATACTTTTTTCGCCAGTGTATACACGTTTATACACACATTCGTACGTTTATACACGTTTTTGTCTGTTTTAATACGTTTTCGTACGTCTTTGTCCCCTTTAATCTGTTTTTATACGTTTCCGATTTTGTTTACAGTTTTTCGTCCGTGTTTACACGTTTTCGCTAGTTTTTTCATGTTTCCGTCCGTTTGAATAAGTTTTAGTCTGTTTTACATACTAACGTACATTTTCAAACGTTTCATATATTTTCATATGTTTTACATATGTTTTCGTCCGTTTTCATCCGATTTACCCCGTTCTCATCCGTTTTTACCCATTTTCTTTAAGAATTTTTCAACCGTTTTCAAAGGTGTTCTTACACTTTTACACAGATTCGTACGTTTATACACGTTTTCGTCTGTTTTAATACGTTTTGGTCCGTTTTCTTACGTCTTTGTCCCTTTTAATCAGTTTTTATACGTTCCCGTTTTTGTTTACTCGTTTTCGTCTGTGTTTGCACGTTTTCGCTGGTTTTTTCATCTTTTAGTCCGTTTGTATAACTTTTTACACACATTCGGCCAATTGCAGCTGTTTTGCACGTTTTTGTCCCATTTACCCCATTTTCATCCGCTTTTACCCATTTTCGTATGTTTTTAAGAATTTTTCAACCGTTTTCAAAGGTTTTCTTACACTTTTACATAGATTCGTACGTTTATACATGTTTTCTTCTGTTTTAATACGTTTTGGTCCGTTTTCTTACGTCTTTGTCCCTTTTGATCGGTTTTTATACGTTCCCGTTTTTGTTTACAGGTTTTCGTCCGTGTTTGCACGTTTTAGCTGGTTTTTTCATCTTTTAGTCCGTTTGTATAACTTTTTACACACATTCGGCCGTTTCCAGCTGTTTTGCACGTTTTCGTCCCATTTACTCAAACATTATGTTTGTAGGTTGCTAATTATGGAAGCCATGGCTTAAAATCTAAATAATTTTGTGTCAACTCAAGAAGCGAACTTAATTATCCATTTTCGGTTTAAAACCATATGTGTCAACCCAAGAATCAAGCTTAATTTCGGGTCAACCCAAGAAGCGAACTTAATTCATAATCGGTTTTCAGTTCGCTTTGGTTTAATTATAGTTCGGTTCGTTTCGGTTTTCGTGTTGACCAAAATAAAAATATAACCGATTTAACGAAACAAAACCCGATAACCGAACGGATCAACACCCCTAATTTATAGTCATAGTTTAAAAGAAGGAGGACTTAGTT
Organism: Chrysanthemum seticuspe; assembly: GCA_019973895.1. Taxonomy (NCBI): domain Eukaryota; kingdom Viridiplantae; phylum Streptophyta; class Magnoliopsida; order Asterales; family Asteraceae; genus Chrysanthemum; species Chrysanthemum seticuspe. The sequence continues at coordinate 55,697,065 of BPTQ01000004.1, read as the reverse complement.
TGCCGTTTTTAAACATTAGGTCCTTAGAGATTGGTGGAACTTAGGGATGACAGGGAGGCTGCGAGGTCTAAGCTGCAGGGGTTGAATGATATCATTACTCAATCTTAGGAGGAAATCGATACCAAGGAAGAACAAATTCAGGCGATGAATGGTTGAAGGGTTTCTCGCTATGAAATGGGATGTTTTCTTTGCTCTAGTGTCATCTGTTTATGTCTAATGTCTAATGTCTAATGTCTTGGTTTAATGGGATGGTATGTAGATATATTAACAATGGAATATGTATGGATCTTTTGATGGTTTATCCATACGAATGCTAATTATGTTTGTTAATATAAGTAATGTGTTCGCTAGTTTGTTTCATCTTTTTTTTCATGTTGTTTTGAATTTAGGAATTGGTTGTGGTGTTTAAGTTCATATTCGCACTAGTATAATGTATTATTGTAGGATTAGGATGTTCAATTTTTAGATTGTTGTCAATTTTTTTATGACTGATTATGAAGTTTAGAACTGGAGGCGTTTGTTCATGACAATTATTTTTGATTGAACCACTATATTTAGGGTGTTTTTGTTGTTGTTTTTGCTTTAAGTTAATTGCATTTACATGTTTTCTTGATTTTTTTTGACTGCTTGAGGATGTTAGAGCTTATCTAATTGCTTATAAATAGCTTATTTATAGCCTTAAAGTAAGGTCTTAGGGCTGTTTGATGTATCAGCAGTTCTTGGTTTGATTTGCCTATTTTTGTGCTTAATTGTTTATCTGGAACTGCTTATTAGTTATAGTTGCTTAATTAGTTGCTTTAAGTCCATTTTTAGCTTTTGATTGTTCATTTGTATGAGCCATGTGGTGATTTTAGTGTATCTGCAGTTATATGTGTCTTTGACACAGCTGGTTTGAAGTAATATGAGTGTTTGGGACTGTGGGTAAGCACCATTTCTGTCAGGGGTGTTTTTGGTTTCAAAAATTGTTTGATTTGGAGCCACATTTTAAAATTATCAAATTTTGAGCCAAATTTTAGCCAAAATTTTTAAAATTACTTTGGAAATTATGGTTTCCTTAATTGAAAAACTGCCCCATCATTAGCCCTATTTTTACTCCAATAAATCAGGCTTCAAGCAAAACAACCAGAACTTCAATTTTTACACCATTATTTACCAATTAAGTTTACTAATTTTCTTTAACACATTACTTCTGACGAATCATGTCAACGCAAATCAATTATCCGGATGATTTGGTTTATTCTGATAGTGAAATTGAAAACACTTTAGAATATGAATCAGAGACGTATTCAGATGAGGGTGAGGATGCTGGAAACAACCATTCAAACGCGAATGTTGTTAAGAGGGGCATAACTAGGTTAGCTAAGTTTCACAGGGAATATGGAAAAACAGACGGAATAAAGGTCAGTGTAACCTTCGATGCACTGGATAGGTTATCAGGAAAAAACAGAGCATTGTTTTCGAGTTTTTTGGGTGATTTGGTTCGTGAGCATATAGGTGTCAGGATTCTAACCTGGAGGAAGGTTGATTCAGAAGCAAGAGATAAAATGTGGGACGAAATCACGGTACACATATACTTTTTTTTAACTAGTAGTGGCTTGGCTGTCGTAGATACAAGGTGTTAATAAGTTTATCTCTGCATTTACAGTATGTGCAACTAATTAACAACAATTTGTTAATCTTTGCAGCAATATTTTGATGTTGACTTGACGGTCAGAAAGCTGATAATGAATCGTCTTGGTCAACTTCTAAGGAATTTCAGAATGAAATTGATACAAAACTACATATTGCCCAACCAAAATACCCTTTCAAAACTAAATGAAGTCCCGGCAAAGTATAGTGCAATTATAAAAGCCGAAGATTGGGTTAATTTTGTAAACTACACAGCCAGCGAGGAATACAAGGTGTTAATTATTCATTTTTATTCAAGTTCAAATATCTTTCACCTTTTCATATGTTTCCATATGTATTAGTTGTATACTATCAGCATTACTACATCTAAACGCCGTATGATTTTATGTTGCAAGGTGAGATCAGCAAAAGCTAAAGTGTCGCGTTCCAAGTCTGTTTATGATCATACAATGGGACGAGGTGGATACGCCCGTGTGATAGAAAAAATGGTAACAGTAAACATTTGCACATTTGCATTTAATAGCATCATACTTTCGTTTATATTCGTTTATCTTACATTTGTATGTATTTGATGTTTATAAGATCAAGAGTAAAGAAATTGAACCAGATGAAGAACCACCGCGTGGTACGCTGTGGTTGAAAGGAAGGGTGAAAAAAGACGGAGAATATCACGATGATGATATCAGATTAGTGGGAGAAAAATTTGTAAGTTTGACTGCAAATTTTATTATTATGTTTGTTTAGTTATAAGTTAATACTGCTATTGTATTACTTAAAACTGTTAGTTATAAGTTAATACAGGTAGTGTTTTAGTTAATACTTTTAGTTAATACTGCTACTGTATTACTTAAAACTGTTAGTTATAAGTTAATACAGGTAGTGTTTTAGTTAATACTTTTAGTTACAAGTTAATACTGGTAGAATTAAATAACCTATTTCCCATATTGTGTGTGCAGAAAGAAACGGACGACAAGATCAAACAAGGAATCTTGAAGCTTGATCATGGCACTGATGCCATGACAGTTGTATTAGGTAAGGAAAAGGGAGGATATGCAAGAGGAGTGGGAGGTGGAGTAACCTACAAGAGGTATTTTGATCTGCCTCGAATCAGACAAGCATCTGATGAAAGAGTGGTGTTACTTCAAAGTGAACTTGATAATGAGAGGCGCCAACGTCAAGAAAAAGATGCGGTAATACAGGATTTGATGAAACAATTGGCTGCACAAAGGGGGCAGTTGCAGTCAACTTCAACTCCATTGACAGAAACGGAAGTAAGACATAAGAAAGTAACATTCCATCTTTTTTTTTACCCTTTTAAATACTGTTGCAGTCTTCTTAAACAATTTATATTTCAGGTGTCTCCGGTGAACATTAATCTTTTAAATAGCAGTGCTGATGAGGATGCCGGAACACGTGTTGCTGGACGTGAGAAAGTTGCGAGCATTGAGAAGTCTAATGGACTTGCAACTTTGGAAAAGGAAATTCAAATAAGTGTAAGTAATAAATCACCCCCCCTGGGATTTTTGAATTCTACATACATGTATTATTTACCGTGTATTATACATATAGGAAACTGTTAAATCTGTCGCATCTAAGAAATCGACTAGATCAAAACGAAAGGATTCTTCACGTCAACTTTCTGGATCACAAGAACAGGAGTCTCCATTAACAGTACTACCACAAGTATGTATTTAAACATTTTAATATGTTCTTTAGTTTAATTAATTACTGATACATATATACATGCAACAAATTATCTTTTTAGGTAATTAAGTGCAGACTGTGGCACTTAAAGAAATCAACTATTATTGCGGAGGGTACCGTGTACAAAACTGATGGAAAACAAATGCTTCATAACAAACCACTCCCAAAGGATTGCTACAGAGTGTCTATTGAAAAATCTTTAGTGGATGCAGCGTGCATACCGGATGTAGGAAGTAACGGTCTCAAAACAGTTAAGGATGCAGTAGGTGGTTTTTATGCATGGCCAAAGGATCAAGTGGTTTTCGATGAAAAGGTACATAGATGCATGTGTTTTATAAACCTACATATATCATTCTTCATATTTAATTCAGTGTTTGATACCCCGGCTTTTGTTTCCTACACGTAACACCACCAAGTACCATAAAACTGATTGGTGAGAACAGAACTGCACCTAAATTACATACGAAGCGCTACGTCTCTAGTCATACCATGCAAAAAGAAGCTAAGAAGATCAAGAGTCAGAAGTCGTTAAATTATTGAGAATTTTATTATGTACGACATTACAATTTTATATACATTCCAATTTTATTGTATTTGAATATATTTTTATATATTAGAATTTGTTTTGATATATATTGATTTCTTATATGTGACTAAAAGATTCATATAGTCACAATTATTAACACTTTTTGGTCACAGTTTGCTTAATTCGATGCGTGACTAAATGTTAGAAAGCGCCACATAAACATAAAATTAATGTGGCCATTGGATGAGCAATAGTCACACAAAACACACATTTCTTCACTTAAAACACCATATGGTCATACTTATTAACACTTTTGGCCACTTTATGCTTAATTTGTATGTGACTAAATACCCAAAAGAAACATGCTTTGTGTGACTAAATGTTAGAAAAGGCCACACAAACATAAAATTCATGTGGCCATTGGATGATCAATAGTCACACAAAACACACATTTCTTCACTTAAAACACCATATGGTCACACTTATTAACACTTTTAGCCACTTTATGGTTAATTGCATGTGACTAAATACCCAAAAGAAACATGCTTTGTGTGACTAAATGTTAGAAAAGGCCACACAAACATAAAATTCATGTGGCCATTGGATGAGCAATAGTCACACAAAACATACATTTCTTCACTTAAAACGCCATATGGTCACACTTATTAACACTTTTGGCCACTTTATGATTAATTGGATGTGACTAAATACCCAAAAGAAACGTGCTTTGTATGACTAAATGTTAGAAAAGGCCACACAAACATAAAATTCATGTGGCCATTGGATGATCAATAGTCACACAAAACACACATTTCTTCACTTGAAACACCATATTGTCACACTTATTAACACTTTTGGCCACTTTATGATTAATTGTATGTGACTAAATACCCAAAAGAAACATGCTTTGTGTGACTAAATGTTACAAAAGGCCACACAAACATAAAATTCAAGTGGCCATTGGATGATCAATAGTCACACAAAACACACATTTCTTCACTTAAAACACCATATGGTCACACTTATTAACACTTTTAGCCACTTTATGGTTAATTGCATGTGACTAAATACCCAAAATAAACATGCTTTATGTGACTAAATGTTAGAAAAGGCCACACAAACATAAAATTCATGTGGCCATTGGATGAGCAATAGTCACACAAAACACACATTTCTTCACTTAAAACACCATATGGTCACACTTATTAACACTTTTGGCCACTTTATGATTAATTGGATGTGCCTAAATACCCAAAAGAAACGTGCTTTGTGTGACTAAATGTTAGAAAAGGCCACACAAACATAAAATTCAATTGGCCATTGGATGATCAATAGTCACACAAAACACACATTTCTTCACTTAAAACACCATATGGTCACACTTATTAACACTTTTAGCCACTTTATGGTTAATTGTATGTGACTAAATACCCAAAACAAACATGATTTGTGTGACTAAATGTTAGAAAAGGCCACACAAACATAAAATTCATGTGGCCATTGGATGATCAATAGTCACACAAAAGACACCTTTCTTCACTTGAAACACCATATGGTCACACTTATTAACACTTTTAGCCACTTTATGATTAATTGTATGTGACTAAATACCCAAAACAAACATGCTTTGTGTGACTAAATGTTAGAAAAGGCCACACAAACATAAAATTCAAGTGGCCATTGGATGATCAATAGTCACACAAAAGACATATTTCTTCACCTTAAACAACATATGGTCACACTTATTAACACTTTTTGCCACTTTATGCTTAATTGTATGTGACTAAATACCCAAAACAAACATGCTTTGTGTGACTATACAGTATTTATGGTCACTAATACGGATTAATCCAACAAAATTTGTACCTAATTAGTCACACATGTTACGGTTTTGGTTACTCTTTTGCAATAGAGACTAAAAAAAAGTCAAACACGTGACCATAGGGTACCTATGGTCGCGCGACCTTTAGTCACACACGGCCGAAAAAACATGTGTGACTATATGTATATCGTCACACATATTCGGTGTGGCCAAATCCACTTTTTGTTCTAGTGATGCGGAACATGAAGAATTAAAGACTACGGGCAACAGAGCAAAGAACTTAAACAAGAATCCAAGAACATCTAAAATGTAATATCTGTTTGTAATCAATGTAAATTGAGCTGACCTCCCTTAGGGGGAGATTGTTAGGATTTAGTAAATCCGGTAGTTAAAGAGTCGGTCACCTCAAGTATATGTAATCGTTAGAAAGCTCGTAGTCGTAGTAATTTAGTGTTAGTTAGTAGTGTGATAAGTAACATCGTGGAGGACGGACGGGTCTTTACCCACTGTATGCCTGATCCATAGCCCGAAGGAGGGCGTCTAAGCTTGTAACTATAAATACCCTTTACCTTGCAAGGCAAAGGGTTGGAGCTTCATAATATCATTTTTCTTTATCTCACTAAGTTCCCAAAACTCTTCCACTTTCTCTCTCTAGAACTTATTCCATACGCCCCATATACTTGATTTGTTATGTGTTTATGAAAACCAATATGTTACACTAGAGATTACTCAAACCTAGTAAATGAATTATGAGTGATTAACGGCCCAATAAACACCACATAATTAGCCTCCATAATTTTAGGGATTAGTAGTTACATGTCTAATTAAACGTGGTCATTAATGGAGTTATAACTGCCACTTGAATAGGTCAAAGCCGTTACAAGAAAAGACTCCATCCTCCTTTCGAGCAGGTTCTGAGCACAACCATGGATGATTGTAAAACATGTGCTCCAGTCCACTGAATGTTCAACTTCCCACATTAAACTCAACTCCCAAGTTTCCTCATGATGGAGTTGGGTGTCTTAGCATTCAGTGATTAAGTTGGATTTTAAACCCATCCTTTTAGTAGAATTTAAAACTAAGTTCCTGGTCAGACCCTTCGTCAAGTGATCAACTAAATTGTGTTCAGACCTTACAAACTCTATGGATACCACCCTATTCATGATAAGCTCACGAATCATGCTATGCTTGACACCAAAGTGTCTAGACTTCCCATTGTACATCTGGCTATAAGCCTTTGCCAATGTAGCTGCACTATCACAACGGATAGATATAGGTGCTATAGGTTTATGCCATAATGGAATCTCAAGAAGCAAGTTTTTCAACCATTCAGCCTCTTTACCAGCAGCTGCCAATGCCACAAATTCAGATTCCATTGTTGAACTTGTGATACAAGTTTGCTTCTTGGAAGCTGATAACATCAAATAGTCTTGATATTTTATGTCAATTTCCTCTTAATATGCTCATAATTTGTATCATTTTACTTGAATATATACTCTTATTTGTTAATATTTCGTTTTCAGGTTAATAATGAGCATAGGAACAAAAAGACGCGAAATTGGAAGGTAATTAATGAAAAATACACAAGAGTATGCTGACCAGACAGGAGTTACGTCATAAATCCTTACTCTACTTACGCCGTAACAAGGATTAACACTAGAAGATCAAAGTCAACGCTGACCAAGGTTACGACGTAACTCCTACACAAGTTATGTCGTATATATATTTCCAACACTTAGAAGAATTTTGTGGCAAAAGAAGTTACGACATAACCACTTTCATGGTTACGGCCGTGGTTAACGAGAGTTCTACGTTCGTAACTTACTTTTAGGTTACGCCGTAGTTTCATCACTGAGGATACTGCGTAACTAACCCTATAGGTTACGTCGTAACTTAGTCGAGACTATAAATACAAGCCCTAATTCTGAATTTTCGAATATCTCTTTTCCTCCCTTTTTAAGGGGCGATTAGGGCACCATCTCCGAGTATTTTCTAGCAGCAATCAACCACTTTCCATGGAAGAATTCACGTGCAATCGTTGTCTTCATTAGTTCTACATCAAGTAATTTGTATCAAACAATATGTTTAATTCAATTCATGTTTTATTCATCATTGTTGGTTTAATTTACTGTATGTTTGACTAATCATTTCATGTGTTAGCCTAGTTATGAAATTGTTATTGTTATGATATAGTTTTCTCGTTTTCATATCACTTTATATGTATACTTTATTTGCTTATTTTGGGACACCCTCGTTTTGGTAGCATGGAAGTTTGGGTAGTATCTAGGAAGCTAGGAGAATAGACCATAGGACCCTAGTGAATCAGGTTGCAAGTAGTAGTAAGAATTGACCATAGGACTATCACTATCTTGCCTGAGAATTTTACCCAATGATCACCTTCCAAACGGAAATGCTTAAGAAGTTAGGGGAGACCTATGATCCGACCGGTCGGGTTTCATTAAATAAGTCTTAGATCGTAGCGGCACTTAATGACTCTTCCATAGGTTAAACCTGATAGAACCTAAGCACGACATCTTCTGTAAGTTCTTTGGACCGTTTTGGACTCTAGGTTGATTAGACCTTGATCTAGGATAAACAATAAGCATAAAGATAATAATAAGCACAACGGAATAACATAAAGAATATTATTATTATCAAAGGTTCTTCGTCATCATCTCTAACAACTATAATACAAACTAACAGCCCCAATCCTACTTGATCAATGTAGGACGGTTACCTAATCTAACAGGAATCATAAAGATCCTTTAGGCTGAACAAAACACAAACACTAGGCGTTTTACACAAGACCTACGTCTAGGTTTACACACACACCTTTGGTGTTTTACATCTTGACACACTTAAAACTAAAGACTTGTATTCTCTTTATATATTATAGAATTAGGGTTACAAAGAATATTTTCTTGAATAATAAAAGATCTTATGTAATGTTTTCTTATTTATAAAGTTTCATCCTTTGTCTTCATAAGTCCTTCATCTTTCATGTGTTTTGTCTTATCAACTCAAATATAAAACCCAACAATCTTCCCCTAGTTGATAATGACAAAACCAAATAAGCACGAACTTCCCCTGAAGCTAAAATATATGAAAGACATAGACTTCCCCTTAATCCATGCTATATCACCAAGGCTCAACAAGTTGCAAAGCTTAAATGTATTACTTCTTCCCCTTTTTGTCATAATACACTAGGAGACTCTAAGTAGATGCAACTTTGATCTTCACAACCACGAACCATTATCATACTTCCAATCCAGTCTTCCAATGTCTCGAATTACCCACCATTAAGATCACCAAAAAGCTTACTATAAATGAACTCAAGACAAAAGAAACCTAAACCAGTAATAATAATAACAACTAGCAGTTGTAAAAACCTTCACCTCGATGTAGCATATAAATGGTTAAACATTTTAACATTAAGCTTCCCCTGAAACCCATATGTTAACCATTTCTTAAATGTAGGCTCTATGTAATGATTACTGATGAAGAAAACCAAGTATAACCAACTTGATGTAGAAGTATAATAACCCAAACCTGCGTCTTATATCTTGTACTATAGATGTGACTTCGAACGTATACTAAAAACCAATGTATAGGGAGACCGCAACCTCTTGACAATAATCCCTTGTCAATTCGTTGTCACACATGAATGCACGAACAAGTTATCTTCAAAGTGTAACACCCACTTTAAGATATGATAAAACACAAACCCAAATAATTCCACTTCAACTCCAATAGGTGATAAACGCTTTTCTTTATAATCAATTATATAATAAGAACAAGCCATTAAACCTGTTAAGATTCAAATAAACCAAAAACGTTCTCCAACGCCAGAGGGATATGTAACCAAAAATCATATGCAAGCTTCAGTGTAGATATCATGTTCTATATTCTGCGTCCAAACCCAATAATATGAAGATGTAGTTCAACCAATATGAACCAAAAGAAGTAGTCATTAGTAATGTATCTCGGATGTAAATTCTTTACCAATTGTATACCCAAAGTCCCCTTCGAATTACAATTTTACAAATTGGTAAATATACGATGTAGCTCCACTTCCAAAAATGTTGACGATCAACAATAATAATAATGACCAAATCCAAAG